>CM047814.1:49257059-49513617 GCA_026214975.1 Gentiana macrophylla
TCCTCAACACCACCGGCCCCGCCGGCAACCATCAACGACGTAAACTATCCACTTTTATTGGAATGATATTCATTTAATAGTATCCTTCAATCGGTGCTTCAATTTTAGATTTCTTGCATCTCTACCGCGTGAGTAAGGCGTTTTGATTTCCTAAAGTTTAATTATAATCTTTTTGTATCGTGACTTGAATCTGTAAACAGATCTGCTTATTTCAATGTTTTTTTTTTCTTTCCTCCCTTTTGTTTTGACTCAGTGGAAAAGATCAAACAAATGTTAAGATCTAACCTACTTATGTCTCTCAGGAAGTATATGATTGTCAGATGGGAGTGAAAAAACCACCAAGTCCACTGATTCAACTGCCGTCGATGAGAGCACGCACGGAAGGAGGTAATCAGGTAAGTTACTATTATCATTTCTTAAAAATCAGGGGAGGATGTTCTGTGTCCATTATCATTTCTTAAAAATCCTCCAATTTTGTATGGTGCCTTAAGTGGCACTTATAAGTAAATTAACGTTCCAATACTAGAATTTTCTGGATTTGTGATGAACATTTGTGACGAAAATTGTCCGTCACAAATTTGCGACAACAGTGCTACGACTTAGTGATGAAACACAAAATAAATGTTTTTCCAGCAAATTACGACGACACTGTGACAAAATATGTTAATGAAAAAGCGTACGTGACTATTTTGTCACAAATCTTAGCGCCAGATTCCGGCGCCATAATTTGTGACAATTCTACGACAAACTAGCTTGGTTGCAAAACTCCACCGTAGCTGATTCGCCGCTAAATGATAAATTTGTCCACATCGGAAAACTGTCAAATATTTTTGACTACATTGCTACGAATTGGTGACAAAACTTAAAAAATCGTCGCAAAAACATGTACATGAGAAAACGCACGTGATTATTTTGTCACAAATCTTAGCGCTAGATTCCGGCGCCATAATTTGTGACAATTACGAGGCAAACTAGTTTGGTTGCAAAACTTGACCGTAGCTAATTCGACGCTGTATGATAAATTTGCCCACATCGGAAAACTGTCACAAATTTTCGACAACATTACTACGAGCTAATTGGTGACAAAACTTAAAATATTATGACAAAATATGTACATGTGAAAACGTACGTGACGCTTTTGTCACAAATCTTAGCTCCATATTCCGGCGCCATAATTTGTGACGATTCTGCAGCAGACTAGCTTGGTTGCAAAACTACACCGTAACTAATTCGACGCTAAATGATAAAATTGTCCACATCGAAAAACAGTCACAAATTTTCGACAACATTGCTACAAACTGGTGACAAAACATAAGAAATTGTGACAAAATATGCACTTGAGAAAACGCACGTGCCTATTTTGGATATATTCGGTTCGGTTTTTATTCGGTTTGGTTCGGTTACAGTTAATTTATATCACTAACCGTAACCGAACTATAAGTTTCGGTTTCCTCAAAATACGAACCAAAACCGAACCGTGGGTGGTCATTAACCGAACCGTAATCGCTATTGACCCCGCTAAAAACAAACCAAAACGACATCGCTTTACGTTTAGGATTTTTTTTATAATTTATTTATTATATCCTGTCCATTATCCTACCGTACTACTGTTCCTACTGCAGAATAAAATATGATTCTTTCCCTTTATTTTTCAGCTTTTCCGTCCCTCAAATTCACAATTCAATTCAACTAGATCCCATTTTCCTCATGCCCTCAACAGTTCACGCCAACGCAGCAACCAATATTCGAACTCAATATAAATAGTTACGCACTTTACGTACCAACTTAGCTACTAGGACAATTTGAATAAAAATATTCGAAATAATATACATACACAATGTTAGCACACGAAAAAACCGTAAATAAAGTAAAAGGATTGGTCCATTTCGTCATGTGGTTAGGACATCGGTAGTAAGGGTAAAGTACAAAACCTTTCAAAATGCAGGGTTCGTCGAATTACGATAGCCATTACTTCTAAAAAAAATTAAGGGTAAAGAAAGATAATTAAAATAATTCCAGTGTGTGTATATGTAGGGAAAATTTTATAATACAACAGTTGTAGGAAGGTTTACCAAATGATATAAATTACAACTGTTCATTTCTAACCTCTCACACATGATAAAAGGTATATTATGTGAGATTGATACAACCTTCCTACGACCGTTGCACCATAAAATCTCTCATATATGTTGTTCTAACTTTTAAAGGGTCCTCATTAAAAAAAAGCGTTTGAAGTTACACCATTTTCAATATTTAATAATAAATGGTGGGATCAAAATATTCAACATGAAATAAAAAATTGTGCTCAAATAAAAATTTTCAAGTTTTACGTTTTAATTTTTTTTTTTTTGAAGATTACGTGTTATTTTTTATTAAATTTCAATAGTTATATATTTTAGAATTGCACCAATTTCAATATTTAATTAAAAAAAGGTGGGATCAAAATATTCAACATGAAAAAAAAAATCAAATTTTCCGTGTCAATTTTTTTTTTGAAGATCACGTGTTATTTTTATTAAATGTCAATAGTTAACTTATGATAAAATATTATGTCTTTAAGACTCCTCACCTGTATGGACTTCATTCTAAAAAAATAGAGTTAATTCCTTAAAAGTATAGTTTTTTATACTTATTAAGCGCATGGGACGTAAAAGAATCCATTTGACATAAGGACATAATATATCTCTACGTGGATAAAACTCTTCTAATCTAATTATAATTCCTCATCCACAGCATTAATGAACAGAATTTCCACACCATGTCCCTACTTAACATCAACTCCACAGACTCAGAGCCCGTATCCTTCGTTAACCCCTTCCCTCATCTCTGTTTGAAAATGGATCTGGTGGATTCGATTAATGGTCTGGTTTGCCTCTGTTCCCCTCCTGTAGCTCGAAGTATTACACTATGGAATCGTGCTAAGAAGCTCTACAAAAGTATTCGGCTCTCCGAGAAGGGGCTTTTATGGGGTGGTGATGTCATTGAGAAAGTTTCTCTAGGATTTGCGTATGACTCTGTCAATGATGATTATAAGGTCATTCGTATTGCTCTTTTGCTGACCAACGTTTCAAGCTCATACCCAATTAACCCAAATAATGCTTTTATGCTCTTCAATGTCCCTCCAGGTGCGCTTTACCAGAACCGGGCTGAGGTTTTTCTCTTAAATTGGATGCTTGGGAGACGGTTGAGGTAGACTCACCCTTTTATGTTTCTTCCACCCGTTGCATTGTGATTGTTAAGGGGATTCCTTATTGGACTGGAAAGATTTATCAAGGAACCTCCCAATCTGAATCTACTGAGGTTTTGATCTGGCTTGATATGACAAACATGTCGTTTAAGCATGTTCCCATGCCTGAAATTGAGCTTGGTATAGGCACTGGTGCCAAATTAGTTGAGTGGAAAGGGAATCTTGGTATGATTGTTTACCCACCAAAAGCAGAGATAGGCAGCTTTGTTCATGTTTTACTGTTTGATGAGAAAGAGATAAGCTGGAACAAGGTTTCCAAACACGGCCCTGTTCCATTGAAAATGGAGAAGATTATCCAATGCTCAAAAGATGGTGTGATTCTGGGAGAAACTCAGGAAGGGAAGCTGTTTCTGTTTGACCCTGTGACCAATGGTATCAAGGAATTCTCTGTTCCAAAAGCTTTGAAATGTACTTTTAAGGCATTGAGCTACATAAAGCCTTAAACAGAATTTCAATGCTAGAAAAATATACCACAATATTTATAGCTGAATTCTGAGAGAAGTATTTGATAAGAAAAATGGAAATCAGTGAAGCATATAGGCTTAGTAGCATACGTTTAAGCAGTTCAAGCATATGGAGAAACACAACAATGGAAATCTTCTCGTGATGAAGACGACGAAGAAGCTCTTAAATGGGCTGCTATCGAAAGGCTACCGACCGTGATGCGGTTAAGAAAAGGGGTGATCAGTGAGGAAGGACATCCTAAAGAAGTTGATGTGAAACACCTTGGTGCAACTGATAGACAGTATGTAATAGACAGGATAGTTAAAGCTGCTGAAGAAGATAATGAAAATTTCTTATGGAAGCTTAAAGAGAGTGTTAACCGGTAATTCTACATTTACTTCCAATCATTAACAGTTTTTTAAGTGTTATATATATAAAGTTGTGATCAGAGTTTAATTTTTTGTTCAATCTTCTAATCAAGGATTACTTAATTATATTTGCAATATTGATAAACTGAAACAGAGTTGGACTTGATTTTCCTACGGTTGAAGTCCGGTTTGAGCATTTAAATGTGAAAGCATAAGCTCATGTTGGCGGTAGAGGATTGCCTACTGTTTTCAATTTCATTGCTAATATAATTGAGGTAATGTTTCTAGTTTATTGATGATCCACAGGGGCAGGGTCACGTCTCTGATACCAATGCTTGAATTGAATTCGTCAACACATAGTGAAGTGACATTGATGTCACTGCAGATGTCACTGCATACATTAGACAACTAATGAAGTGACATTGATGTCACTATATAAGACATGACAATAAGACGTCACTGCATACACCGATACAATAAGACGTCATGATGCCGGCGCATCTGAGGCGGAGTTGTCGGATTCCACATTGGCTGCCATCGAATACATGGACAAAAGTGTGCGTTCGGACAGGTGTTAGTATTTTGACCATAACTTTCGGCCCCGATGTCCGTTTTGCGCGCAGGACCCCATTTCGGAAAGCTCTCTCCGACGCCGACGTCACGGTGAACTGCCTCAGGCCGTTCACAGCTTTTTCGAGGCAAAAATCAGCTGTTTTCCCTACCATTTCGGCCGCCGAAGATTTTTGCACGTTTTTCACATTTTTCTTATTTTATTTACGAATTCAATAAAGATCCGACCCCGGATCCGTGATTTTAGCACCTTGATTTCCGCGCTGATTTATTTCCGTAATAAATTCTGTAATTTTATATTTTTGGAAAGTTTCGTATTCGTGCAGCTATAAAATCCCGGCTTGTGGGATGATTTTAATCAGACTTGAATAATATATCAAAATTTGCCTCTCAGAGCATATTCTGAAACCCTGTTTGTGAGTTCATCTCTTTTTTCCCTGTTTGCTTTTCCTAATACGCTCCGGCGTCACGTCACTGCATAATTCGACATAAGACGTCACTGCATAAAGTTATCGGGCAACTTGAAAAGGAATGTCAAATCCTTTTTTTCCCTTAAGGCCCTATACACAAAATGGTTTCAACTGCATCAAATTCAACAACCACTGATCATTTAGAGGAAGAAAGAATCTGCATGGAGTGGCTAAATAAACAAGAACCAAATTCAGTTGCTTATGTCAGTTTTGGAAGCGTCGCGACTCTGGAAGAAAAGATGTAGTTGAGATAGCTTGGGATTGGCGAGCAATGATGATGACCACTACTAGCGAGACTACGCAACATATTTGAGTTTCGTAAGTTCATTATGATCAAGTATGTATATTTATAGCTATGAAAATATTCTGTTATGATGTCGAAAATTTCGACATTGTAATGTATTATGGTAGTGATAAAATTTCGATTTATGATGTGACATTGAAGTCACTTCATTACAGCTAAAGAATTAATGGAGTGGCATTGATGTCACTTCATTCTGTTGTTACATTTATTTCTGCATTTAATTTTAAATTGTTGATGAAGCAAATTGTTACTAGTATTTTAAACAAGATTGAGCTACTATTTTCCAAGCCCAGCAAAATAAATTGTCGATGTCACTGCATAAATTGTTGATGTCACTGCATAAATTGTTGACGTCACTGCATAAATTGTTGATGTAACTGCATAAATGCAGTGTCACTTCATCGCGGTGTCTCGCATCGGGGGTGGTCACTGCGATCGGGGTGGTCATCTGATCGCGTGTGTCTGATGCGCGGTGTCACTTATCGCGGTGTCACTTCATCGCGGTGTCTCTGTAATGCGGTGTCACTTCATCGCGGTGTCTCTGTATCGCGGTGTCACTTCGTTGCGGTGTCTCTGCATCACGGTGTCGCTTCATCGCCGTTTCTCTACATCGCGGTGTCACTTCATCGCGATGGTCATCGCATCGGGCGTCGCGGTGGTCAATGCATCAGGATGGTCATTGCATCGAGGTGGTCATTGCATCGAGGTGGTCAATGCGTCGCGGTGGTCAATATATCGGGGGTGGTCATTGTATCGCGATGGTCAATACATCGGTTAAATAAATAATTTTTAAAAAAAACCTGAACATCGTCTGGAAAAAAAAAAAACAAAAACAAAAACAAAAACAAAAACAAAAACATGAACAGTGCCCTCTTTTTTCTAACAGGAAAAAAAAAAAAACTAAAACTAAAATTAAAACTAACAGGCGCCTCTTCTCTCCCTTCTTCTTCTTCTTTTTTTTTTTTTTTTTTTTTTTCCCTCTTCATTAAGGGTATTTGAGTCTATCTATCTAATTTGTGTCCTTATAAGTCCAATAGATTTCTTTTTGTCCTTATAAGTCCAATAAATCCGTTTTGTATACTTTTGGGTCTTTGGCCCAAAAAAATATACATCTCTCAAAAAACAAACAATAAAATGAAATCAGAATAAATATCTGATGATCTCACTCAAATTTAATTTGCAAACGCTTTACTCCAAAAAAAAAAAAAATTAAATTGCAAATGCTAAATGCTTTACTAAAAATTCGTTCTAAAATACGAATGTCATCCCAATTCTGTGTTCAATAACAATTTTGGAATCAAATTTTTTCAATATTTGGCGGGATCCGAAAATTTCGTCTTATGATTTCCCACAAAATTGTATATGATCAGTGCAATATAAACCAAAATCCCCCACATCTACCAAATCATACAACGAAATATGCCCAAAATTTCTTCTCTAACCTTTGTTTCGGCTTCTATAGATCAAAGGTACTATGTTTCTATTATCACTTTTATATTGTTCTCAATCCTATTTTCTGGAGTTTCATATAAAATTAGTTTCAGAAATGATTTTTTTTGTCAAGGGAATTTAATTGGAATATGTCGGTTTAATTTATTTTTTTTCTCGACTACTGAGAATTAGAGTGTTATGTTGGATTAAAATTTGGATACTTGAATGAATTGATGCATAAACCTGGGTTTGTTTTTGAGAAATTTCATGCTTTAGTCATTTTTACGATTAAACACAGATTAATTTGTAGATAGATTCATTTTATAAACCCCTTTCAATCTCGTTGGGGAAATAGATGAAGAAATCAACACTTAAAATTAGTGATTTGTAGAGTTTACGGTGCATTTTCTAATTTAATCGGGATTCTGAACAACAACAAAAAAGTCGTGATGGTGAGCGAGATCGTTGGGATTCTGAGAGATGCACAACTCAAGATGGTTCTAGAGAAGATTGCTCGTTCACAAGATTGAGTTGTTTTTAGTTATAAAATAATTTTTTTCTTGAAAATTGTCCACTAGTTACGAAAAATTTTTGATTTCATGCTGGAGATGTTATTTGACTCTATGAATAAAATGATTTTGGATTTTTTTTCATGATTTTACTTGTGTTTCAATTATTTATGAAAATAGAACATGTTTATTATTTTATGAGATAATATTATAATATTTTCTTTTGAATAAAATAATATTATAATATTGAATAATATTTTTTTGCAACATTGAATAATTTTTTAAATAATAAAAATAAAAAGCAAAATATGAAATATAAATTTGAACGTATAATCATTCCAAATATATGGATTTGTTTGGTCACAAATCTATACAATATGTGGTTTCAAATCCATCATTAAATTTGGTCGTAAATTTGTCAAAAATAACTTCATCCCAATTTTATGGAAGAACATTATCACAAATTTATTTGAAATTTGTAAAAAAAGTCGCTGCCATTGATTTATTTTAGAATTGCAAAAAAGAATTGCTGTCACAAATTTATATTAATTTTGGTAGCAATTTTGTCATTAAATCCATCACAAAAAAATCACTTTGATTTGTGGAAATTTTGCCACAATACTTTGTTAAAATTTTGTTGTAAGCATTCGTCACAAATTTATTTCATATTCGTGGCTGGAGGTTGTCACAATGTCGTTAATATATTTTAGTCAAAAAATTATCACATTATTTTGTCACATATTTGTCGTTATTCTATGTAACAACTTTGACACAATGTTCGGTAACAAACTCATTGCAAACTTTCATCACGCTTTCGTCACAAAGTATTAATGTTGTCGCAGATTCAACACAAAAAAACATGTTACAATTGTGCCACAAAGTTTAGATCTAGTCACAATTTTGTCACAAAAACTTAGCGACAAGATTAATTTCGACTCAAAAATTTGCAACGGGGTGTTCCGTGACGGAAATATGTTTCGTCCCAAATTCGTCACAAACGAGCGTTAGTGACGAATTTGCGATGAAAACCGCTGTCACAAATCCGGGAAATTATAGTAGTAATGGTTCTCTTATGTTTTAGATTTTGAAGGATGGATTTTCTGTTGTGTATGTACCATATTATTATGGGTTTGCTGTACTTTTGCTGACCGTCATCGTTAAAGCTTTCACTTTTCCTTTCACCAAGAAGCAATTCGGCTAACATTGGCAGTCGTCTCTTCATATTCTCTGTCAAGCTTCTATGTTTACCAAAGAAATCTTTTTAATGTTGGCAGGTCCTTTTCAATGAAGCTAAAAGCACTTATATTATTTGAGGAACGATCATCTGCAAGGCATTTGATTGGATGCACCTACAAGTTTATTGTCAAGATTATTTGATAGTTGAATGATTGATTGTTGTGATTCTGGTCATCGTTTGTTATTCTCAACCTGCTTTTATTGAAACAAAGAATATCCTCGATGTGTTCTTAATTGACTTGTTCGAAAATAGAAAAATACTTCTGACTGATTAAGGCTTACATTTTATTCGAGCAAAAATGAACAAAGCTTTGGGTTGTTTGTTGCATCTGTTAAGCATCCATCTCATTCTTAATCAATGAAAGCTCCTCCTAAGGAATGTTATATGGAAATAGTGTATGCCCTCTGATGATTTTCTATGAAATTTTCTGCTTGATCATAGGTGCCACTTCCCAGCTAGCACTCAATAGTTTTTCTTTCGAGTACGTGTTTTAAGATCTTTTGTTTTCCTTTGTCTATCACTTCTACATTCTACCACAGTTTACCTTTTGATAAAACATGTATTTCTTTGGTAAGTGGTATCCGTGTTGTAAGAACATGGGTTGCTGATAGTATTTACGTGAAATAGAGCAAAGCCCTGTGCTAGATGTTGTTGACTATTCATTGTGTTTACAGTTCTTAAAGGAGTAGCTATGGTATTCAGTTTTTCCTAATGCAGGTTTGATTTAAATAATTCTCCTGTTCAGTGATGGTTGGTAAACTTACGAAATCTTATTTATTGCATCAGGAACGAATCGAAGGGTGTTTGTTGATAGTGTTTCATCTCAGGTACAGGTGAATCCTCTCATAAATATTTCAGTTGTGTTATTTTAAAATAAATTGTGCACTAATAAGTTTCGATATATCATGAGTTCTTTGTCTTATGTTCATGTGGTATAGTAAACTAAATGCAACTGACATTTTAAAAAAACAAATGGAGTAAAAAAAAGTCTGCTTTTTGTTCATTCAGTATGAATAATCTATTAAGAGAAGCTTCATTTGTGAGGTATAAGCCACTAAATAACACTAATGATCATCAGTTTAATCTGTCTAAAATCAATGATACTCCAGCTTAAGTCATGTTTAGAAATAATTACAGCATGCCAGTGTTTTGTTATTATTCTCTTACATTTGGTATGCTTTCATTTTCTCACCAATTATTTGTATATGTTTGTGTTTGATGACAATTGTTGTTTAATGTTTGATATGGTAGTTATTCTATACAGAACTCAAAAGTTTCTTTTATTTCAGCTTTTCTTATTCTTTTGGTGCATTCTTCTTTTGGAATCATTTTCTCACTAATTATTTGTATATGTTTGTGTTTGATGATGTTTCTCGACAATTGTTGTTTAATGTTTGATATCATAGTTATTCTATACAGAACTCCCATGTCTGAGACGGTCTCAATACGATTCCTAGGAGATGCCAATCGACCTATTTGATGTATCTCATCAGATATTCTGTGTCCTTTCAGGTTGCCGAAGTGAGATGGAGAGCGGGATTTATTCAGGCTGAGGTGCTGAGCTTGCCAAGTGTTTAATCACAAATCAATACTGGTCTTTTACGACTTTGATTTAAAGAAGAAGATGATTATCTCTTGAATATTTCGTTTCCCCGTCAGGTAAACATGAAAAACTACATCCTTTGACATTTTTGTTGGTTTTCTTGTGTGTTATATGGATTATCAAATAAGGGTTGTTTATGTTCATTACTTAGAACACACTGTTCTTCATAGTTTAGCTCTGGTATTCATTTTCACTGTTTA
The DNA here is from genome assembly GCA_026214975.1 of Gentiana macrophylla. Classification (NCBI taxonomy): domain Eukaryota; kingdom Viridiplantae; phylum Streptophyta; class Magnoliopsida; order Gentianales; family Gentianaceae; genus Gentiana; species Gentiana macrophylla. The sequence goes on from CM047814.1 coordinate 49,267,443, forward strand.
TTGCTTAATTTAAGTACTTCATCTGTTCGTGACATTTTGTCAAAAAATAAAAGGTTCGTGCCATTTAGGTTTTTTTGGCATTAGAAGCGGATGGAACGGTCTCGGTATAGGTACCACAAACTCTATTAACCTATATTATCTGTGCCTAATCCATATAATTTTGAGCTTCATCAACCGGAATCCCAATCATCATCAACCAGTGAATCCCTCGTGTATAATGGTGTCCGTACCTTTGCTTGTAGGTGAGTTATAGACTTTAGGTAATTTAAAGATTATAGAATAACGAGTTACTTTCATCATTGGCACACACTTCTGAAACTTGATTACAATGATAATTCATTTGCTACAGGTACGAGTCAACTTACCAAATGGTGATATGGTGGGGCATACGGGTGATATCGAAGCGACCATCATTCCTTGCAAGGCTGCTGATGAAGCTATTAAGGTAGAGCCTGCGAGCATGCATCGTTTTTTTTATAATTATCACTGCTAAATTTTAAACCAAATGTATGGCGACTAAGCGGAATAATTTATGTGCTAATGTTAATACTTTTGCGTCTTTTTCAGGAATTGTGTTCAATTTCGTGAACGAGGTATACTCATTCACAGTTTTATGTCTTTTGAATGTTAATTGTTCAGCTGAAATGCTGCTTGTGCTTTTTTTTTAAAATTTATACAATATTGACTTATCCCTAATTTTATTCTGGAATTTCTCCGACTTATTCTTGCTGATGCTTTGCAATGCAGAAACGAGACACTGGATTATTGAGCAACTACGGTCAATTTATTTATTTGTTTTTTTTTGTATGGCTTGTTAATTAGCTTTCATTATATTTTTCAGAAGTGTTAATCAGATGCCATCTCTTAGACCATTCTGTTGTAAGTTCTATTTGGAGCTAATATTCTGAACATAAAGTATTAAGCTTTTCGATTGCTGAAATAACGGCCTCGGTACTATCGCTTTTATTTTGTGCAAATAAATTTTGGAGTTTTAGTCTTAGGTGTTTTCCTTTTTTTCCCCCTCTTTTGAATAACCATTGTTGAATGAATGTGCCCAGTAATGTTGTTTTTGTTCTTAGTGGATAATTTTTTGTGTTCTGTTTACTATTGTATGTGACTGTGTTCTTTTGCCATGGTGCAGCAAAATAGATCCTTGAATTCTGAAAATGCTGCAAATTTTCTTCAAAAGTGCAATATGAAGAACGAAACAATTCAGAAAGTTCTTGATACTCTTGCTGACAGCGGACGCATATTATTCAAAGAGTATGGAAAGCAGAAAATCTATCGTGCTCGGGAAGATCAGTTTGACATCCCCAACACATAGGAGCTAAATCCCATTACGGAAGAAAATGCAACACTTGAAGAAAAACTGCATGCTCAAAAGAAAGCAATCTCTGAGGTTGAGTCTGGTATATGCTTTTTCAAATCACGATTTATAATCTCATAGAAGACCCCTTACATATACAATTATTATTAGTTTCTCTAATCGGCTATGTTGCATGTAACACCCTTCAACATTTACAACTGAGCTTCGTGGTTGACCCTTTCTTAATGTTCTGATGAATTAAAGGTTAATTCTCTTGCAATATCCCATACAATGGTCTCTTTATAACTTGTGTCTTTATCGGATAAATTATAATGTTCATCTAGCCTTTGAGGTTCTGAATTGGGAGAGAGGTTTTCAATGATGATTCTGATAGAAAGGAAATAAGTTCTTTAACTTGCTCCCAAACATTTAGTGTCCCAAGCCCTTTTTCCATGTGATCGGAACTGGGATACATCTAGGCTTTTCTACCCACCATGTACTTCTGCAAACATGATTCTAGAGTATGCTCTAACATCAATTGGAACTATAACTGTTGATAATAACATTCTTCTTTTGTCTTGGTAAGAGGCATATAACCAATCATACAAACTTTACAATGTACGTTAAATTTGTTTGGACTTAAAGAAAACTAACTTATGTGCCTGCTCAAGATAAACTTTGGTTTGAAGCTTGTGAGAAGTCTTCACAGCATTGGATGTGGATACTAAATGGAAAATGTGGTGCTGAATGTGTCAAAAACTTACAAAAACAGCTGTCCGCTAATGATCGTTCTTCGTTAACTTTAAATTTTAGTTAGTTTTACTGGAATTTTTGTCTCATTGGTGTTCATTTGCTCAGTTTTCAACTTTTGGATCTACGAACAATTCAATGGCTATATTGGTGTTTTCTGAGTCATGGCACTACCGTTGTTGAGGGAACCATCAAATCACTAGAAATTGATAAGCTGCTGCCTTTTACAGCCAATAAACTGAGGCTTGCCGCTGAATAAGTATGTGTTTCAGACTCGCTCAATCATACAGTTGTACCAATTACACCGTATGAAATTAGTTGTTGTTACGCTTTATAGTGACTAGACAGATCCACATACTCGAATATGTATTATCATGTATTAACTGCAGTGGGCATACACCGTGCCTTGCACGGTTAGAAGCCACTAGTATATATATATATATATATATATATATATATATATATATATATATATATATATATATTACTCCCGTCATTCTTTTATTCAGTTATTGTAATATTCCGATTATCGGGAAAGGGCAGACGTGTCATTTTGCGAAAACGAAATATTGAGTTCGGTTCCTTTTATTCGGAGTTTAATAATTTGGATATTTATATACATAATTTCGACATATATATAAATATTTAAGGGAGAAAATCTGATTTAATAAGGGTGATTATGGAAAATCATTGAAATTAGGTAATTTTGGGATTTTTCCTATTTAAGGAAAATCAACCTAATCAGCCCCTTAAGCTTTTAATCAGATTTTTGCACCTCCAAATTCATCTTCTGCGTGGGAGAGAGAGAGCAAGTTAGGGCTGAGGGATTTTTCCATCAGTTGCTAATTCAATCATTGACGGTTTTCAGATCAGAGTCGAGCACCGGAATCGTTGTGAAGAGAGCAACGTTGTTACATCTAAAAGTTGAAGCTTTGATAAGGTATGATTAAACCCTAGCTTTGTTCTTCTTCGAGTTTGATGGATTCAAACTCATCAATTCGTAGTTTTGTCATTTAGAAGCGTGTGATTGAATCTAATCTAAGTTTGGATTTATCACACATGTTTTCCTGCAGAAAAGGATCAGTTTTGCTGCTGTTTTTCTGTGGTTTGAAGTTGGAATTTGCTGCTAAAAAGGTAAGAGGCTCTTCCTACAATTCTAATTATGGTTATTGAGGTTTAGATCAAGATTTGTGATGCGTAGACGCAAGAAAGATGTGCTTTTTCGTTGATAAAAGGATCATAGATGTTTAGATATGTTTACTACATTTTTCTGTGTTCAATTCGATGTTAATTAGGTTAGAAACGGTTCAGAAATCGAGTTTTGACGATCTTAGCGTTTTGGAAAAACCCGGTCAGGACGGGCGTCGAACTAAGCGACGGGCGTCCGAGACCCTAAGAGCCAGGCACGGGCACGAAATAAGCGCACGGGCGCCCGAGGTGAGATTTTTATTCGAGATGTAGTTGTTTTAGACGGACGGGCGTCTGGGGTTTAGTGGACGGGCGTCCAATTCCGGACGGGCGTCCATAAGATGTCAGACGGGCGTCTGGCCTGTTTTACCTAGTTTATACTGTTTTAGCGTTTCAAGTTGGTGTTCAGGCTTCCTAATCGTGTTTTCATTGTTTTAAACCCTTAATCCTGATATGTTAACATTAATTAAAATATGAACAAGCTTCGATTGAACTTCTGATTCGTTCAGTTAAAACACCGAATGTACTCTTAAAGGGAGTTGAAGTTCGGATCCGTCGGAAGGGCATGAAAGGGCTTGTGCTTTGAGGAACTAGAGTTCATCAATGTCTGTGTAATTGTTAAGATGTGATGTCTAGCTGTCTAAGTGCAGGAGTAGTGTTGTTAAGGTGAGTTTTAATCTGAAAACACTTAGATGGTTAGTTAATTCGCACTAACAATTACATATGTGTAGATAAAAGATAAAACGTCACTTATTCTTGGTTAGGAACTGATTCAAATCGGCGATGTGATACGTTCATACAAAGGTGGACAACGCCATCGGCTCAAAAAGGGTGAAGGGTAGTGGAGGAAATCCATCGAGCGTATATGCATACCGGGAGATCCCGGGACTACCGGTGCTACTCACCGTGGTTGGCAAGTATATCTCGTGGTGGAATTTTCACCATGCATTGAGTCCTTGAGTAATGATGTAACAAAGATAAGCTAGGTTAGAAACGTATAGTCATGACGTGTCGATGGGCATGGAATGAACCCTAGATTGAGTCGGTCTCACCAAGATAATCTTTTAATAATAACCTTAATTAAATTGTAGCTTCTACTTCTTACTTTGTACAATGTACTTACCACAAATGCATGTTTATTTATGTGTTGGGGGAGAAAACGAAACGAGTTAGTGGAGATTTGAGGAGGACTTCGATGATGACGTTTGAGGACGCCGGATTTGAAGACCTTGTTTACTATTTATCATTTGTTTCATTTATGCCTTAGACTTGGATTTTATTGGATTCTGTAGTTTACTTCTAGTACTTTTGGATTCGTTGGTTTCATTTCGAATGTAATAATGTTACATTTCCTCTTTAGTTCTTTATTTCTATTCTGAGATGTTTGGAAAAAATTACCCGAGTCTTTTTAGCTTCCGTTTTCTTTCATTTGATACGACGTAGTAGAGGCTTACGTGTAATATTATTTATTTAATATTATGCGTGCCGAACGTTTCGATTTCCGGATAAGGACTAGGTGTCCGGGAACGGGGCATTACAGTTGGTATCAGAGAAAAGCGTCTTTTAGGCTTTCTTTCTTTAAGATAAGTTTTCCTTAGACCTCTTAGTGACGTTTTGGTTTTCTTGATCATCAAGACGGTGTTCACTAGAACCGGAGCAGTTTATAAGCCCAGTAAGAAGCGTCACCCTATAATTTCAGCGGTTAAGGCTATAAGAGCTTGTCGGAAAGGTTGTGAAGGCTACTTGTTGTACGCATTGGATGTGGAACAAGTGAAGCCTGAGTTAGAGGAAACCCCTGTAGTCAAGGAGTATCCTGAAGTGTTCCCAGAAGAGTTACCAGGAAACATGCCGGATAGAGAGATTGAATTTGAGATTAAGTTGGTACCTGGAGCGGCACCAGTTGCTAAGGCACCCTATAGAATGGCACCGGCTGAATTGAAAGAGTTGAAAGCTCAACTTAAGGATATGCTTGAGAGGAATATAATTCAGCCTAGTACTTCGCCTTGGGGAGCCCCTGTGTTGTTTGTGAAGAAGAAAGATGGTAGCATGAGGATGTGCATAGATTACCGAGCATTGAATAATCTTACCATCAAGAATAAATACCATTTGCCAAGGATTGATGATTTGTTTAACCAGTTGCAAGGCAAGAGAGTATTTTCTAAGATTGACCTTAGATCAGGATACCACCAGTTGAAGATCAAGGTAGCTGATATACCAAAGACGGCTTTCAGTACGAGGTATGGATATTATGAGTTCTTGGTCATGCCTTTTGGACTCACTAATACCCCATTTGCATTAATGGATTTAATGCAGCGTGTTTTCATGCCATACTTGGATAAGTTTGTGATAGTGTTCATAGATGACATCTTAGTATATTCTAAGGATGAGAAGGAACATGAAGAACACTTAAGGATAGTAATGCGAGGGGCGAGCGAGCAACATACTTTTCGCGAGCATAATACTTTTCCACTCGCTACATCACTCGTTAGGAGCGAGCAAATCGCAGCGATCGAGCAGAGAAGACGTCTGTTGGATACTTTAAAGAAGAACCAGCTGTATGCTAAGTTCTCGAAGTGTGACTTTTGGTTGAATTAAGTGAGTTTCTTGGGTTATGTCATTTCTGGAGATGGCATTAAGGTTGATCCGGCAAAGATTGAAGCAGTTGAGAAGTGGTCCAGACCGACTACCATTTCAGAGGTTAGAAGTTTTCTCGGTTTGGCTGGCTATTATAGGAAGTTTGTGCAAGACTTCTCAAAGATAGCTACACCACTTACCCGGCTCACTCAAAAGAATGTAAAGTTCGAGTGGACCAGTGAGTGTGAAGAGGCTTTTCAGACATTGAAGACGAAGTTGACTACACATTGATTTTGGCGGGCCGGAGATCTTTGATAATTATGACGTTTACACGGATGCTTCGGGACAAGGTTTGGGTTGTGTGTTGATGCAGGGAGGGAAGGTAATTTCTTATGCATCTAGACAGTTGAAGGTGCATGAGAAGAATTACCCAACCCACGACTTGGAGTTAGCAGCAGTTGTGTTTGCCTTGAAGATTTGGAGGCACTATTTGTATGGAGTTAAGGCCAGGATTTTCACAGATCACAAGAGCTTGAAGTATTTCCTTACCCAAGAGAATCCGAATATGAGACAAAGGAGATGGTTAGAGTTTGTTAAGGATTATGACTTGGATATTCAGTATCATCCGAGTAAAGCAAATGTAGTAGCCGATGCTTTGAGTAGGAAACCAGTGTTTGCGGTTTCAAGTGTTGAAGTTGTTGCAGAGAGGTTAGATGGGCTGCAGATTCGGAGTTTTGTTCAGATTGAAGACCGGCAGTTTATGGCACCATTGTTAGCGAGGTCCGAGTTGATGGATGACATTCGGGAAAAGCAAGACGAAGACCCAGTTTTGGTTGACTTGAAGCGAGTTGTAAGAGAAAAGCCCACAGTGGGTTATGTCTTGGACAAGAATGGAAACCTTTGGTATCAGGATCGTTTGTGTGTGCCTAATGTTGGCAATGTAAGACAAAGAGTTATGGAGGAGGCACATAGGATTGCTTTTGCAGTCCATCCGGGAGCCACTAAAATGTACAGAGACTTTTTTTGGTGGCCCTCGATGAAACTGGAGATAGCTAAGTTTGTGGCGGAGTGTGATATCTGTCAGAAAGTTAAGGCAGAGCATAGAAGACCAGGAGGAATGCTTAAGTCGTTAGATATCCCTGAATGGAAGTGGGATAAGATTACAATGGATTTCATCACCGGTTTACCTAAGACAAGAGGCGGTCATGATGCGATTTGGGTGATTGTGGATAGATTGGCCAAATCCGCTCATTTCTTACCATATAAGGTTGATATGCCCTTGAAGAAGATGACGATACTATACTTGGATAATATAGTGAAGTTACACGGAGTGCCTATCTCGATAGTTTCGGATCGAGATAGTCAATTTGTCAGTCGGTTTTGGAAAGGTTTACAAGCAGTTTTCGGAACCAAGTTGGATTTGAGTACGGCCATTCATCCTCAGACAGATGGACAATCTGAGAGAACTATCCAAACACTTGAAGATATGTTGAGAGCTTGTATTTTGGAAGTAGGTGGGTCATGGGATGATTACCTACCGGTAGCGGAGTTTGCCTATAACAACAGTTATCATGCAAGTATAGGCATGCCACCGTTTGAAGCGTTATATGGAAGAAGATGTAGAACGCCGCTGTTTTGGGATGAAGTCGGGGAAAGACAAATCACCGGGCCGGAATTGGTCGAGCAAGCTAAGGAAAGGGTCCAGTTGGTCAAGAAGAATCTGAAGGCGGCTCAAGATAGACAGAAGAGTTGGGCAGATGTTAGAAGAAGGCCTTTAGAGTTTGAAGTTGGTGAAAGAGTTTACCTACGAGCTTCACCAATGAAGGGAGTGAAACGTTTTGGACAAAAGGGAAAGCTAAGTCCGAGGTATGTTGGACCTTTTGAGATTCTGGAAAGAATTGGACCTTTGGCTTATAAGCTTAAGTTACCGGAATCCATGTCAAGAGTCCACAATGTGTTTCATGTCTCGATGTTGAAGAAGTGTTTGACCAAGATGGATGTTGAGACTACGGTTGATCCGGAGATTCTTCAAAATAATCTTTCGTATGATGAGGCACCGATCGGAATTTTGGACCGGAAAGAAAAGATGATTAAGAGACGGTTGATTCCTTTGGTTTTGGTGCAATGGAGCAATCATTCACCGGATGAAGCTACTTGGGAAGTTGAGGACGATATGATCAGCGAGTTCCCAGATTTTATGGACTTACCAGGTATGTTCTAAGTTTCGAGGACAAAACTCCTTTAAGGGGGGAAGAATGTAATATTCCGATTTTCGGGAAATGGCAGACGTGTCATTTTGCAAAAACGAAATATTGGGTTCGGTTCCTTTTATTCGGAGTTTAATAATTTGGATATTTATATACATAATTTCGACATATATATATAAATATTTAAGGGAGAAAATCTGATTTAATAAGGGTGATTATGGAAAATCATAGAAATTAGGTAATTTTGGGATTTTTCCTATTTAAGGAAAATCAACCTAATCAGCCCCTTAAGCTTTTAATCAGATTTTTCCACCTCCAAATTCATCTTCTGCGTGGGAGAGAGAGAGCAAGTTAGGGCTGAGGGATTTTTCCATTAGTTGCTAATTCAATCCTTGACGGTTTTCAGATCAGAGTCGAGCACCGGAATCGTTGTGAAGAGAGCAACGTTGTGACATCTAAAAGTTGAAGCTTTGATAAGGTATGATTAAACCCTAGCTTTTTTCTTCTTCGAGTTTGATGGATTCAAACTCATCAATTCGTAGTTTTGTCGTTTAGAAGAGTGTGATTGAATCTAATCTAAGTTTGGATTTATCACACATGTTTTCATGCAGAAAAGGATCGCTTTTTCTTTCTTTGTTTTTACGTGGTTTGAAGTTGGAATTTGCTGCTAAAAAGGTAAGAGGCTCTTCCTACAATTCTAATTATGGTTATTGAGGTTTAGATCAAGATTTGTGATGCGTAGACGCAAGAAATATGTGCTTTTTCGTTGATCAAAGGATCATAGATGTTTAGATATGTTTACTACGTTTTTCTGTGTTCAATTCGATGTTAATTAGGTTAGAAACGGTTCAGAAATCGAGTTTTGACGATCTTAGCGTTTTGGGAAAAACCCAGTCGGACGGGCGTCTGAACTAGGCAGACGGGCGTCCGAGACCCTAGTAGCCCAGACGGGCGTCTGAAATAGGTAGATGGGCGTCTGAGGTGAGATTTTTGATTCAGGATGTAGCTGTTTTAGACGGACGGGCGTCTGGGGTTTAGTGGACGGGCGTCCAATTCCGAATGGGCGTCCATAAGATGTCAGACGGGCGTCTGGCCTGTTTTACCTAGTTTATACTGTTTTTGCGTTTCAGGTTGATTTTCAGGCTTCCTAATCGTGTTTTCATTGTTTTAAACCCTTAATCCTGATATGTTAACATTAATTAAAATATGAACAAGCTTCGATTGAACTTCTGATTCGTTCAGTTAAAACACCGAATGTACTCTTAAAGGGAGTTGAAGTTCGGATCCGTCGGAAGGGCATGAAAGGGCTTGTGCTTTGAGGAACTAGAGTTCATCAATGTCTGTGTAATTGTTAAGATGTGATGTCTAGCTGTCTAAGTGAGGGAGTAGTGTTGTTAAGGTGAGTTTTAATCTGAAAACACTTAGGTGGTTAGTTAATTCACACTAATAATTACATATGTGTAGATAAAAGATAAAACGTCACTTATTCTTGGTTAGGCACTGATTCAAATCGGCGATGTGATACGTTCATACAAAGGTGGACAACGCTACTGGCTCAAAAGGCGGAAGGGTAGTGGAGGAAATCCATCGAACGTATATGCATACCGGGGAGATCCCGGGACTACCGGTGCTACTCACCGTGGTTGGCAAGTATATCTCGTGGTGGAATTTTCACCATGCATTGTGTCCTTGAGTAATGATGTAACAAAGATAAGCTAGGTTAGAAACGTATAGTCATGACGTGTCGATGGGCATGGAATGAACCCTAGATTGAGTCGGTCTCACCAAGATAATCTTTTAATAATAACCTTAATTAAATTGTAGCTTCTACTTCTTACTTTGTACAATGTACTTACCTCAAATGCATGTTTATTTATGTGTTTGGGGGAGAGAAGACGAACAGGTTAGTGGAGATTTCGAGGAGGACTTCGATGATGACGTTTGAGGACGCCGGAGTTGAAGACCTTGTTTACTATTTATCATTTGTTTCATTTATGCCTTAGACTTGGATTTTATTGGATTCTGTAGTTTACTTCTAGTACTTTTGGATTCGTTGGTTTCATTTCGAATGTAATAATGTTACATTTCCTCTTTAGTTCTTTATTTCTATTCTGAGATGTTTGGAAAAAATTACCTGAGTCTTTTTAGCTTCCGTTTGCTTTCATTTGATACGACGTAGTAGAGGCTTACGTGTAATATTATTTATTTAATATTATGCGTGCCGAACGTTTCGATTTCCGGATAAGGACTCGGTGTCCGGGAACGGGGCGTTACAGTTATATCTTTTAATTTATATTTTCAATTATCATAATTTTTTCACCATAATTTATTTTTTTTCATTACCTTTATCTTGATATCAAATTTGATATCTTTCCGATAAAATTTCATAAATCATTTTTTGTGTGTGCAATAATACGTAATTCAAATTATCACTACTATTCGACTGTCACTATTAACGGTGTGTCACTAGTGATAATAACAAATATCAAATATAATGTAACACTACTAATTATCACATTATTTGACACTACCATATGACATTGTTATACTATGTGATACTATTATTTGACACTGTCATTTGACATTGTACTATGTAACAATACTATTTGAAACTACTATATGACATTGTGATACTATTTGACACTACCATTTGACATTGTTATAATATGTGACATACTATTTGAGAATATCATTTAACATTGCGATACTATGTGACACTACTATTCGACACTACTATTGAAAGTGGTTTTTTTTATGTTACAAAACGTGGGTCAACCTCAAAGAAAAAAAAATTGGGTCTGACGATACGGGGTTTCACCCCTCCACGTGTCGTCTAGCAGTTGGTTCCCGCGTTACGAATAAGTGTCATGGCACACATGTCGAGTCCCTGACTCAGGGCTACGACGATCGACTTTAAGCAGTGTAGGACGAGGGTCCCGGGCTCGACCATTGCAAGTCGGTGTCGAGGACAGAGTCCGCACCAGCTACGAAGGCCCATTATCAGCTTGATGACTTGGGCAAGGGGCAAGGCCCATGAAGGGTAAATATGACAATAGCTAAGACCGACCTAATATTAGGGTTAGGACATGCATTTTCAATATATATATCACGTTCCAAGAACTACGTAAGGCATAATTCCTGGACAAATACAGGATACGTAGACAATTTAAGACAAGCTCTTAGACTCAGCCACAAATCTTCAAATCTACAACACATTCTTAAGGCATTAGTGTTTTGAGTATTCATCATTAGATTTATTCAGGGCTCGGATTAATTAGGTGACATAATTTGTCATCGTCAGGGTCAGTTTTATTTTTTATTTTTTTTAATGATGCAAAGTGGTTATAAAAACATGGGAAGATTTAAAAAAAAGGGTATTTTTGTCCATACACAATGACAAATGTCTTTTTTGCTAAAATGTAAATGTTCATGTCTTTTTGATAATTTCATAATGTTTTTTTTTGTCTTTTTTCATTATTTTCCCAAAATTCTAGTGGTCCTTATTTAGTGCTTATAGTTTTTGTAAATAACATTTTAGTCCCTATTATATTTATAATATTTACATTTTGACCCCGCACCAGTGTCTTATTTTTTTCAAAACTCCCGTATCCCATAACCGCGTCTCCGTGCAACCTAGCTTAACAACGTTTAACAGGGCCTTCAGCTTAAAAACCTAAGCTATGAGGTGACTGTGACGCCCCTGTCCCGGATACCGAGTCGCTATCCGGAAAAGAACGCCCGGCACGCATAGCTTAGGTTTTTAAGAGGTGACTGTGACGCCCCTGTCCCGGATACCGAGTCGCTATCCGGAAAAGAACGCCCGGCACGCATATAATTAAATTTTAATCTAATTATACACGTAAGCCTTACGTAAGCAAACATCAGAAAACAAACGGAAGGTAAAACGACTGACTCAGATACTTAAAACAACCACTAAAAACGATCGAAAGTAACACAGGCTGCATCTATTACATCATCAAAGACTTATTATAATCATCAAATACAAATGTATCCATTACAAAACGTTAACCATGAACTCAAACCATTGATCTCCATCAGTACAAGGACAAGAGAATCTATACCCCAAAAAGTAAACAGAAAGTAAAGACAGTAGACGTCATTTGCATCATCTCCGGGTCACTCCTCAGTGGCCTCAAAACGACCTACAAAAACACCACCTTCTCGGGGTGGGGACAAGAGAGAATAGGGGGTAAGTACATACGTACTTAGTAAGGGGTAGAAGAAACGGTAATAATAAATAGCAGTACATACATACAAAGCTTGAACATTTTCTACAATCACTACCACATAAGTTGTAATAGTAGAGCTCACTCACCCTCTACTAGCTCCGTAGTATACCTTGCACAAGTAAGGTTTGTTACATCAATACCAAAGGACATTGTGCATGGTGAGAATGCACCGAGACATATTAAGCCCCTCTCAAGGGGGCATGGACTTAGGTCTCCATGTGGGAAGTTACACGTTGTCCCTTGACACATAACTCAAAAGGTTTGCAAGACTCCCATGCTTCGATTTAGAAACGTGCCTTACCAATGATATTGACGTTTTAGCTTTTAGACTCCCACATATGTATTTACGAGTTAAGTTCTAATCACCTGATTTATTCACATAAAGGCTTCCTAGGGACTTCTAGTCCTAGACGTCTAGTTACTCTACCTAGCACATTGTAAAAGGATCAATGACTACTAAGTCAAAGTCCCACAAGGCCTAAACAACGCCTTCCGGTGCTCCCGCCTTCTCCCCGCAGAGGGTCTCAGTTGTGGTGCGATTTGATACCAAGGCTACCAGAAGTCGATGTTAGACACTGTCAATTAACATATAATGCCCTCAAGGGCATACATACCAATCAATAACATGTTGTACACAAAGCAATATCTAAACAAGGTGAACAGACACCTTTGGCGCCTACAAACCTTGTCCAGAACTTAACATACCATTCTGCCCCACTCTTGGCGCCCGCCAAACCTCGTTGGCGTCCGCCAAGAGTGAACAGAGTCACACCGCTTGCTTTTGGCGCCCGCCAATACTTACCCGATCATCCTGTTAACCTGCTGTAATTTCCTACTCAACGATCACCAACCTTATTCCAACCTCAAACCCTGTAAATTATCAGCATAAACAACAACAATTAACCCGTTTAAGAACACCCGTTTACCTCGGTTATGTCTTCAAAACTTTTGACATCAACTCCTATGATCAAGATCCCAAATTGCCAATAATTTATTCACGATTCGACGTATCGAATGATGTCCAAAACTGCTTCCTTTGTTTGTTTGTTCCTTCTCTCTTTTTTCTCTTCCTGTTCTTCTTCTTTATTCTCCGGCTTCCGGTCGTAGTACCTTTGGTTCGAACAAATATATTCTCCCATCATGAAGGAATGTGATCATCTGCTCATAAATTGCTCCCGGGCCAATTTGTGTGGCCGAGCTTCGTCCCCCTTTTTTTAAAAAATCTTACGGCAATCCACACACTACAAGAAAACGCATTTAAAAGGACGATGTTCAAAGGGACGACATTGTCGTCCCTTTAAAAACCTTTTAAAGGGACGACTTGTCATCCCTTTAAATGGATGCGGAGAAAAGTCAAACCTTTGGTGAATTTATTGGGGGGGAAACTTTAAAGGGACGACATTGTCGTCCCAATAAATATTTGATTTTTCCCGCTAATTTTTGGGCTAATTTTTTTTGGCTGGTAAATTCTTTAAAGGGACTACATTCCAGTTTTTTTGGGACGATAGGTGCCAGCATGGAATCCACGTGGACTTTTGTGTTTGAAGGGACGACATTGTCGTCCCTTTAAATGTAATTAATTTTTTTTAAGCACATTGTATTATTAAACATTGTGTCATTTTTTATGGAAAATATAATTGTTATTTAAAGGGACGACAATGTCGTCCCTTTAAATAAAATTTTATAAAAAATTTGTTTTTTGATAAAATTTTAATAAAAATATGAATTTTTGTTTTAAGGGACGACAATGTCGTCCCTTTAAATGAAATTTTATAAAAAAAAATTGTTTTTTGATAGAAATTTATTAAAAATATGAATTTTTGTTTAAAGGGAGTTAAGAGTCGGGGTTGGTTATTGAACGATCAATTTGAATTCCGGGGTTCGTTATCGAGCGATCGATTTGAATATAAAGGTTCGTTATCGAGCGAATGAGTTACATCGTTATCGTTATCGATCATTGTGATCGTAGTATCGACTATGGTTTGATCGATCGTTATTAGGCGAATAAGTTAAGGGTCGCGGTTCGTTATTGAATGATCGATTTGAGTTTTGAGGTTCGTTATCGAGTAATCGATTTGAATCTAATGGTTTGTTATCGAGTGAATGAGTTACATCGTTATCGATCATTGTGAGAGTACTATCTACTATGTCTCGATGGATCTTTATCGAACGAAGGAAAGAGTCAGGATCGTTATTAAGAGATCGATTTGAATCTCGGGGTTCGTTGTCACGTGAATGAGTTAGATCGTTATCGATCATTGTCTCGATGGATCGTTATCGAGCGAAGGAGTTAAGAGTATGGGATCGTTATTAAGAGATCGAATTGAATCTCGGGGTTCGTTATCGAGCGAATGAGTTAGATCGTTATCGATCATTGTGATAGTACTATCTACTATGGCTCGATGGATCGTTATGCAGCGAAGGAGTTAAGAGTCGGGATCGTTATTAAGAAATCGATTTGAATCTCAGGGATCGTTATCGAACGAATGAGTTAGATCGTTATCGATCATTGTGATAGTATTATCTACTATGGCTCGATGGATCGAAATCGGAGCGATCGATTTGAATCTTGGGATTCGATATCGAGCGAATGAGTTAGATCGTTATCGATCATTGTCTCGATGGATCTTTATCGAACGAAGGAGTTAAGAGTCAGGATCGTTATTAAGAGATCGATTTGAATCTCGGGGTTCGTTATCACGTGAATGAGTTAGTCGTAGTATTATCTGCTATAGATCGTCAGTTCATTATCGAGCGTTTGTTTTGATGTCAATCTCGAGATCCGAAATCGATTAAGCGATTTCAATCCCGAGCCTCGTTATTTAGTATTAAAACCCGAGACTCGTTATTTAGTTTTAAAACCCGAGCCTCGTTAATTACTTTAAGAACCTGAGGATCGTTAATTATTTAAAACCCGAGCCTCGTTAATAAGTTTTAAAACCCGAGGCTCGTTATTTAGTTTTAAAACCTGAGCCTCGTTAATTACTTTAAGAACCCGAGGCTCGTTATTTAGTTTTAAAATTAAAAAAATAAAATAAAAACCTTTAATGGGACGACAGTGTCGTCCCTTAAAAGACACGTCGTCCCTTTAAAGATTGACCTAAATTAAAACAAGTCGTCTTCTTTTCTTCTTCTTCATTCGCATAAGAACAGAGCCCCTGCAAACTTTCCCACCCCCCTCTCCGGCCTCCTCTCTTTCTCCTCCTCCTCTCCTCCTCCTCTCCTCCGCACTGAGCCAACCGGACCTCCACCTGCTTCAACCGCCGCTCCAGCTCATAGCACAACAACCGGGCCGGACCATTTCTCGATTCCAGCCGCCCCTCTCGATTCCGTTTTGCAGAGAAGAAAGCTACTTCAGGTTAGTGTAGTTAGGGGTCCTACTGCAAACCCCAATAGTTAGGGGGCCTATGGAAAACCCCGTTGTGTTTGTATCTCAAGTATGGCGTGTATATATACATATAATTTTTTTTTTGCAGATTTAAGTATATATATATATGGTGAAATTTCAATGTATATATATGGTATAGTTTGGTGATTTTTGCTTGAAATGTTTGATGATTTAGGCTAGAAACCGGAGTTTGGGTTATTGTTCGTTGATTTTGGATTGAAATTGATTGTTATTTTAGGCTAGAAACCGGAGTTTGGGTTATAGTTTGTTGATTTTGGATTAAAATGAATTGTTATTTTAGGCTAGAAACCGGAGTTTGACTTATTGTTTGTTGATTTTGGAAAATTAAGGTTAATGTGTTGATGATTTTAGTGTAGAAATCGGAGTTTAGGCTAGTTATTTGATTTGGGATTGAAATGGTTTACAAGTATGTGCTTATTGATAAGCATAACATACAAAAGGTCCTCAAAGGGTGCTGTTCCTACCCAAATGGAAAAATGGTACTGGGTGGTCTTTATGATCAAAGACCATCGATTAGTTATTATGAGCGTCGAACTTTTGACCCTGTGTTTCATAGTGCGTTGATAACGTGACATACAGACCCGAACGCCTTAATAGTTTGGGAAAATGATATGTTAAATGGATTAACATCATGTAACTTGTAAGTTGATATATTATTGTTATGCCACAAGAATTGAAACCATATTTTATGATTACACTATGCACATGTACTTGTGTAAATTTATATTTCATGATCCAAGTTATAGTATCACTTTTCTCATGTGTATCTTAGTATACTGTAAATTGTGATCCAAGTTATATTTGTATTTAAATTGTGTATCATGTTAAGACAAGTGAAATCTTGTGTTCTTAGCTTCCCTTGTGCCTTAAGTGAGATACTAATAAAATGTTGTATACTAATGACACTAATGTACTTTGAAAATACAAAAATCAATATCTCGAACTAAATTCCATGGTATGCCTCGGCCTGATGAGGTTCTTAGAATTGCATGCTTTCCCTAGGGTGTTTTCGATTCCTTCTGATCCGCCGTGTCATGCCTAATCTCCAGGCTTTGTATTGGGGTACGAAAATTCTTGAAAGCATGTCTAACTTGCAACGACGATACACCTTCGGTACGGTTAGACAGTAAGACTGGATACGTCGGACATCGTAGATGGCTGCAGGCGGACCACCCGATGCGAAAGAATAAGGGGTTTAACGGTAAAATCGAAACATTAAGCCCTCTAGTTGAGAAAAGCACAGAGGAAATTCTTCAACAACTTAGTAACCTACCCGAATGTTTGCCGGGGAAACACAAAGATTACGGTGGTAAAAATCAGAAGCGTCCAGATTCTTGTTTGAATTGGAATAAAAACACCATACTAAATAGATTGCCATATTGGATGCCGAAAAAACTCAAGTACAATCTAGATGTTATGCACATTGACAAGAAGGCGTGTGATAGTTTATTGTCTACGGTATTGAATATCGATGGTAAGACCAAAGACACTATCAAGGCACGTAAGGATTTAGCAAACATGAAAGTGAGAAATGAACTACATGTGATTAAACAAGGCGATAAGACCTTAAAACGCGGTGCCTTGTTCACGTTGGCACCAGAAGATCGGACAAAATTCTATGATTTCTTAAGAAATGTTCGGTTCCCCGATGGTTTTGCAGGAAACCTAAGAAAGAATTTGACTGGTAAAGACAAATTTAGCGGGCTAAAATCTCATGATTTTCATATCATTCTCTGAGGCTTTTACCGGTTGGAGTACGAAAATTCTTGAAAAAGAAATTTGCGATACTATCATTGATTTAAGCGATTTTTTCAGATTGATTTGCGCGCGCACGTTGAGGGTTAGTGATCGAGAGAATGCAAAAGAGAAGGTTTTGGAAATCTTGTGTAAACTGGAAACGATATTTCCACCGGCATTCTTTGATATATTGATACATGTGATAATGCACTTGCACGAAGAAGCGATTAGGGGTGGACTGTTCATTTGAGATGGATGTATCCGATTGAACGCTATCTAGGTAAGTTGAAGAGGTATATTAGAAATCGGGCCAGGCCGGAAGGATCCATCGCAGAGGCATACGTGGCTAACGAGACCTTGATGTTCTGCTCGTTGTATTTTTCGGGAAATGAGACAAAGTTCAATAGGCCAGAAAGGAACTGGGTTGACAACGAGGATACAATCAGGAACCGTATATCAGTATTCAAGACGCCTTTTCGATCAATTGGATCGATGAAATGCTTCACATTCAATACTCCTTTGAGAGAGAAGGTCCAGTGGTATGTCTTGCAAAACTGCCATGAGATCGATGAATACCTCATGTAAGTGAGCAATCACAAGTTAATTCTTTTGTTTGTTATATTTCCATTAAAGCTAACTGGTCTTATACACATTGAGCAGTGAACATCGTACAAAACTGTCAAGTTATTGCACGAAACAGAACCTGGACAAAGTGCACCGTGAAGAATTTACTAATTGGTTTCATTCGAAGGTACAAAATAAAGCTTCATACACTTGTTGTGCACTTTTATCGACCGTTACATAAATACTTATGTACGGTACATTATGCAGATGAATGTATTGAGTAAACAGAACCCATCAGACATGAATGACCAATTGTTGGCACTTTCTACCGGATGTTTTTCAACCATCAAATCCTATCAGAGTTGTGTCATGAACGGTGTCAGATTCAATACACAAAATCGGGACCGCACACGCACAACTCAAAACAGTGGGGTTTCTGTCAAAGGGACCGGAGGGACTACATGGTATGGAGTCCTAGAAGACATATATGTCGTAAGCTATCCAAATGATAACACTGTTGTTCTATTCAAATGTACATGGTTCGATACTAGTCCAGCTAAGAAGGGTGTCCGTGTATATAAGAATAGAACAAGTGTACGCACTACAAACACACGAATACGAACATGATCCATTCATTCTTGCTTCACAAGCAGAACAAGTGTTCTACATAGATGATTTGTACAACGGATGTGACTGGAAAGTTGTTGAGCATTTTCAACACCGTCATATCATAGACGTACCAAATATTAATGGTGAAGTGGTTGTTGAAGAAGTGGTAATCGACGAAACAACCCACGGAAATTTCCGACTTGTTGTTGAACTGCCACCGATGGTGTTAGTAATACCATCCGCAGCGGAAACGATTTATGGATCTAGATCTATAAACTACACGTAATAAAATAACTAGATCTATATCTACAAGGGGGTTGTAGAACATACCTCTTGGATCTCAAAATCCAAGTTGAAGAACCGCAATAGGATGAACGAAGGAAAGCGTGAAGAGCACCACGATCTTCCGTACGTGTGATCCAAGCAACTCCCGGTGGAAGGAAATTCTCGACTCGAACCCTTCCGATATGCTACCCGGAAAAATCTCCAAGATTTTCCCCTTGACTCCCCTTGGCCGAAATTTTCCTTCTCCTCTCTAAGAGGTAGAAGTCGAAAATTGTAGTGTGTCTTTGGCTTGGGAGAACTCTCTTTATATAGGAGAGTAAAACTTAAGCCCCAAGGATTTTATAATTAATACAAAATCAATTATGATAATCCTATTAAATAAAAGATAATCCCATAATATTCTAGAACAAATCTAGAATAATATTTATCTTTATTTCTTTCCATAAATATTTATCCAATAAATATTTTATGCACATGTCTTATTAATCACAAGAAAACTAATTTCTTGTTCCAAAAATAAGAGGGGGGCGCCACTTTTAATTCATGACCTAGTCATAATTAATTTTTGGGCTATAACACAATTGGGCCAAGATTATGAAAAATGTCTTTTCCACATATTTAATTATTTAGCCCAACTAATTTAATAGTCCACTAAACAATTAATTCACATATCGTTTTAATAAAGTCCAACAAGAACTAAATTAATATTATTAGGATTCGACGTCCGAGAATAGCTATGCTATATTGGAGGCACGTCGGGGACCATGGACTAATAATCAGCGGCTCCGATAAATCAATCACAGGAATATGCCACCATAATCCCGTGACTGCACTCCTCCGATTATGAGATTATATTTATCTCCTCACGAGAATGATAATAAGCGTCCATTGATATAATCATTACATATGGATTAATCCTCCATAGATATTCATTCTAAATCGGGAAGTTACCGTTAACCCTTTTAGAACCTCTTATCCTTATTTACCATTAACCCCTAGTGATCAATTAATTCATACAACTCACTTTGGTGATCAATCGAGTGTGATATGAACTCGCGCGATCGATCGGTTTCTAGGATCAACAAATAAGTGGAATCGTCTATCTACTTCCATAAATGGAAGGAATGGATTCCGTATCGTGATAACACGGACTACTCACTCAATCGAATACAATGCCAAGATGGGGTAATTCGGACCACGGACTCGGTGTAATCCTTAACCGTCAAGTCAAACTTCATACCGATTCAAGCGGTTGTTCGTGATCACCTCGAGATTAAGATATATCCATAAATATGATCATCCATTGATTCGATAAGACTTCTCGATTACGGAATTATATCGTGAACTCTAATCAAATCGGTCCAGATACTATATGATATATCTATCATATATAAATGCCCCATTAGGTTCTCTTAACCGAAAGTCCGGATAGGACTATCACACCTATTGTGTTCAGGCGCATTAATAGCACGTTAAAGGAGAGACCCGATACTCTCGATTAACTTCACTACGGGCTAATTGTATTTTAAGTACATCTTCACTAACTCAATCCTCCCGTGTATATACCATACACTGAGTTAAGTGATTACATAAACGATATACTTAGGGTTTTTCAGTAGTGTAAATACTATTGTCACATCGGTGATTATGAGAATAATAAATATGAATAACAATATCATTTCATTTATTAAATAAAACAATTACAAAATTGTCTTTCGGGCATCACACCTAACAATCTCCCACTTGCACGAAAGCATGTGATTAATTGTTTTAGAGCACACCCTATTATTTAAAATACAACAAACTACATCTCCCACTTGCTCTAAAGCAATGGAGACTTATCCCGTATTCTAGTACCCACTAAGCATGTCATAACCATTTTGATTCCAAAATACACTCCGAGTATGCCGTCGTAGGATAGGTCGGTGACTCGGGAGCACCTACATCTAAATGTCATGGGTCTTAATGATTAGTCGGGTTGTCGGCTCGAGACGATCCGTAGAATCAAACGCGTTACCGGTCCATCAAATCATGTGGTGCGAGTAAACATCGAGGCCGAGATCGACTTAACGATCATCCTCAATCGACTTAAAGTCAAAATCGATTGTATCACACATATCCAGGTTCACACATGAATATGTCCGCATATTGTTCCTCGTTCTCTTCAAGATACTAAAGGACATACTAAACTTGCTTTGTTAACCGCCGAATCTAAGATTCGATCAAAGTTGACGTTCAATAAACGACCATCTCTTACTAGAAAGAGAATCTATCCCATTTCTCTTGATCCGAAGATTTAGAGAGTCATTCCCGAGGCATAGGGTAGAACTTCCTCGTTGAATGTTGCATGCACAGATGCATCATCTTAACCAATAAGATGGATGGGAAACCAGTGGATCGATTCTAATGAATTCGACCGAGTCAAACTCTTAAGAATGTTGTCCAAATCTCATTGAGAGAATTGTGGCATTGTCGGTCGACTTGGATAACACACCCATGTTCATTCCAACTGGTACAGTGTTATCCTTCACAAACACTAATATATATATTCACTACTGTACTAAAATTGATATCCAGTCTACAAAAGACTTATCAATATTCTGGTCAAATCCACATATTGTGGAAATATATGACTTCCAATGACCGAGAGGTTTGCCTTTTATCCACAAAGGACATAAGCCTTGACAAGAAAGTCAATAAGTTCATAAGTTCATAAGTCAATACCCTTCTGTTTCGAATGAATCCAGACTCCGTTTGTTTGGCAAGAAAGTCTCAGGGAATCACCCCTATTTTCTGCTTTTGAACGAAATCATGCAATACCGAACTCGTCTACTCTTTTTCGTGTAGATCCAATTACTCCCCTTGGGGCTGAGACGCTCGGTGGTTCTACAAGAGCATGAGCAGAATTGGAGTACCGAACTCCATTCACAGGGTTATGGCTATTAAACCAACCTCTATTATCGAATCTATCTCGCTCACAAAAGAGCCATAGGTCATCAATCGATCCTCGGACTACAAAGTCCGCCGAACCCGTAATGGGTAATGGATAAACCATACTCCCACTACATTACGGGTGGATCGAAATTCGATCTAGTTTAGTAGTATTTAGTGTTATCACCAAGCGACCGATGTTGGATGTGGTGCGATTTTAATCGATTAGTAACTACCTTGAGTAAGCGTACTTCAAGGTTTAAGGTTTTCTTGTTCATAGACTCTATCGAAAGGACGCAATGAAGATAAGCGTCCCTTCCCGATTTCAAGAATCTTATAACAAACCTTTTTCTCAATGCTACAAGATATAGAACGATTGGTCACTGACCGAACGTGTTCGCGAAATTTCCAGACCTACCTTCAAGCACCGTGTGCTAAATGCTTATATTTACGGAAGTGGGGTGAACCGAATCCACACCTTATCCGTAAATTCCAAAGCATATTCTAGGTAGACTTCTCGGTCTTACATTTCAATGTAAACCGTTATTTCGCTTCCAATATCTTTATTGAGTTAAGCAGTGTATTGTAGCACATCCAAAACTATGTAAGGCAATTTAACGGTTTCTCACTTAGTGAAAGCATTTCACTATGAGGCAGGCCGAGCATCAGTCCCAAGGACTATGTGATGGCCCATTTCTGAGTATAGAATACTCTATCTCTGTTGAAAACAGAGAAACCTCAAAATATTTTGGATAAACTTACCGGAGTTTTTGAATAGTTATCAGACAAGAAGTCACTACTCAGAAGCTCCTACTAGCTTGTTTCTTTCATCAGACCCCGAAGGTCGTCATAAACAAGCTATGTTACTTCTTTATATCCATTATCCTTTCCCGATTGAAAGGAAACTTAGTCATTGAACCTTTGAGACAATATAACCAGATCGGGAGAAAGGAATCACCTGAGCGTCTTGAGTCTTGTCTTTTAGGGACTATGTACTAACTATGGAATATGAAGAAGCGTTTATCTAAATATAGAAACCAATTGCTTTTAATAGTTCTTAAGATGTGTTTTATATACATATTTCAGCAGTTCTAAGTGGTTTTTGACTTTATCAAACAAAAGTCCGAGTCTTGGATTCGCATTTTACAAATGGTATATTCACTTTCTATCGACAAACAAATTATCGAATAGATGGTAAATCCATTCGTTCCAACGAGTCTTAAACAGAAAATAAATTTTCCGCGATATCCAAGGATTGAACCCGAGATTCATTTCCTTATATCACTCCCACTATTCTAGCTAAAATTAACTGCCCGTTGTTTACTCTTTTAATCGTTAAATGCATTGCTACCTTGTTCTTCCAAAGAACTTAGCTCGAGAAAATCGCCAAGGATTTATAGGTTGGTGATCCAAAATCACTGTCTTTATCCTATGATTTTCAGTTTAATTAATTTTCGGTTCAGCCTTAAAATTTTCTTAGTTTAGATGACTAACACTTTTAGACATATTCTCCCATTCTTGACTTTCCGTGAATGGAAACAGTCTTGAACCAGCGGTTCGTTTGAGTAGACACTACTCTTGAACCGTGGGATGTCTATTTCGAGTGTTACTCGTCGAGACTTCTCGGATTTTCCAATATACCAGAAAAAACAACAAATCATAACATTAAAGCTCCCACTAGTTTATCGGTTCCAAATACCGTCTAACGAGCAATGCTTTATTTTTATGAATTTCCGATTTTTTCGATAAGAAAATCTTTCGTACATAGTTCTATTGTTTCCAGAAAAACAACAAATCATAGAAACTCCCACTAGTTCATCGATTCCAAATATCGTCCAACTAGCAACATTTCATGACTTTCCGATTTTTCAATTAGAACGGTTACGTGTGTAGTCAGTTACACTTTTCTAATGTTCTAGAAAAACAACAAATCATAAAGCTCCCACTAGTTCATCGATTCCAAATATCGTCCAACTAGTAATACTTCATGATTTTCCGATTTTTCAATTAGAAAATTACTCGTGTAATTACTACACATTCAAAATTCACTAGAAGAATTTCAAAGTCCAAAGTCACCTTTAAACTAAGTTTGTCTTCCGTTTGACAGGAATGACACTAGTGACATACCTATATGTCACTCTGGTTTTTAAAAGGCTTAAGAGAAAATATCTCTTTCGAAAAATAATTGCATTATCGATTAACTAGTTCAACGTCCTAGTTACTTTCCACTTTTTAACGAAGTCAATACTAGTCAATTATAAATTTTAAGCAATTTAGTAAGGGATAATGCTGTAAATAAAATGACATATATTAATTCAAGTTTAACACTACTATATTTATTTTAGGAATTGTAAACTAAAATTAAGTCTACTCTACCATTCCAAGGTTTTAACCTCGCATCTCGATGCGCGCCTTAGGGTAGGTCAAAGAGATGACGGTTAAATCGAGACAATCTCATCAATGAATAACTTGTGAGAATCGAACATCCCACGAGAATCGAACATCCCTTTATTCATTGACTACCTTCCTTTTTTAGCCTAGATATTATCAAAAAATACCCATGATGAGTGTGACCTACTATATCGGATCTCTTAGGTACGCCCGAGTATGCCGTCTTAGGATAGGTCGGTGACCCAACGAGTACCGGAAATCCTATCCTTTCGGAGACCAAGCCATGAATGTTGATGATAGGCGAACACCATCCTTAGGGGGACGAAATCAAAGCGCCTCGGCGTCACCCTTCTTCTCTCACTTACTTGTATCTATAGTAGAGGCCGTGGGGTTGGTGTCGCCTCCCCGCTCCCACTCAATATTTTGGAAGTGGTTGTGGGTTAACTAACCACGTCTTTTGATGTTAACATAAAAGTACATCAAATCAAGGATTCGAATGGTGTCGGTAACGTAGGCAAGCCTACCCGCCCTATTCGTTGGAACATATGTGATGATCGGACGAAATCGGGTCAAGACGGCCTCATTGAGATAAGAAGGAATCACCCTCCGTTCTCGGTGTAGCTTAGTCTTGCCGGACCCCGTGCATACATCACACTAGGAGGGTTAAGTCGGTCGGCGAAGCTCGATTGACCACCCAACCTATAGGCGAACCGTTTTATCCAAGATTTATTGTTCTTTGACCATCATTCAATCTCGTGAGACTCTACGAATCGAAAGCGTGATCTCGTTTGGGCTTTAAGGCGGTTCACCGAGAACACACACGAAAGGCCTAACGATTTCATAACCCGTCCTCGGATCTTTAATTAGTTACTAAATTAATTAATTACCACGTATTAATTAAATTTCAACTAATTACACGAGTTTGTATACATACCTATTTTAATTACCAAAATTAAAATTCTACATGTATGCATGGAGTGGATTTATGATAAGATGCATGTCATGGCAATTCCGATTTTATATCTATTTTATGATCAAACACATAAAAAATAAAGTGCGGAAAATTTAAACACCAAGATGGATCGTTGGCACCCCCGTATCTAATCTATTAGAAAATAAAAACCAAAACCCTAACTAGGGTTTACTACTTTCTAACAAAATCTGCAGCTGTTCGAACTCTTCGACGATCGGCATACGAAACGGACTCGGATCGGGACGAAACTTTCCAGATCTTTTCTTCACTCCTTGAACTTCAATATGGACGGTTGGATCGGATTTTTGACTTACCAATTTTCTCCAGTAAACTGCCAAACTTGCTGCTGAATCTGACTTTAACTACACTGCATCAAGGACTTCCTGAGGCAGATCGGGAATCGAGATGAATCCCGATCGACCTGAAATTTTTATGGTACGTCCGAAACTCCAAGTTGATCAATATGAACGGTTGGATTTGCGTTTCAACGGTCCAAACTCTCCCGGAAAATCGAGGAAGTCACAGATAGTGTTTCTGTGAATCCTGCGTTGTTCTGTTACAGCAGCCTCTTCGCAGCATCAAACGGATATCGAAACGGACTCTGATCGACGCCAAAATTTGTGGAGTTGATCATCATCTTCTAATCTGGATTCTGACCGGAGGGATCTTCGTTTCAACGGTTCGATCAACGGGAAAAGGAAATATACTAAACAGCTACTAAACAGATCTATTTTCTGGAAATTAAAATTGCAATAAAAAAAAAACAATTACATAATTTCCTATACTCATATGGACGAATTTTCATCGTTTATATGAGTTTACAATAGATCTAACGGGTAAAACTATGATGCCAACCCCAATCCATCTCTTCAACCACGACATTCATAAGCATAAAAATTAAACATATGCATCGGCCCCCAAAAAAATTGGGACAAAGAATCTACATGTTTTACCACTCCTAGATCTAATATTTTATACGTATAAATATAGATCACCATGGCGACTGATACCACTGTTAGTAATACCATCCGCAGCGGAAACGATTTATGGATCTAGATCTATAAACTACACGTAATAAAATAACTAGATCTATATCTACAAGGGGGTTGTAGAACATACCTCTTGGATCTCAAAATCCAAGTTGAAGAACCGCAATAGGATGAACGAAGGAAAGCGTGAAGAGCACCACGATCTTCCGTGACGTGTGATCCAAGCAACTCCGGTGGAAGGAAATTCTCACTCGAACCCTTCCGAGATGCTACCCGGAAAAATCTCCAAGATTTTCCCCTTGACTCCCCTTGGCGAAATTTTCCTTCTCTCTCTAAGAGGAGAAGTCGAAAATTGTAGTGTGTCTTTGGCAGGAGAAGCTCTCTTTATATAGGAGAGTAAAACTTAAGCCCCAAGGATTTTATAATTAATACAAAATCAATTATGATAATCCTATTAAATAAAAGATAATCCCATAATATTCTAGAACAAATCTAGAATAATATTTATCTTTATTTCTTTCCATAAATATTTATCCAATAAATATTTTATGCACACATCTTATTAATCACAAGAAAACTAATTTCTTGTTCCAAAAATAAGAGGGGGCGCCACTTTTAATTCATGACCTAGTCATAATTAATTTTTGGGCTATAACACAATTAGCCAAGATTATGAAAAATGTCTTTTCCACATATTTAATTATTTAAAGCCCAACTAATTTAATAATCCACTAAACAATTAATTCACATATCGTTTTAATAAAGTCCAACAAGAACTAAATTAATATTATTAGGATTCGACGTCCGAGAATAGCTATGCTATATATTGGAAGCACGTCGGGGACCATGGACTAATAATCGTGGCTCCGATAAATCAAATAAATAATTATAGAATAATTATATTCGATAAATCAATCACAGAATATGCCACCATAATCCCGTGATCGCACTCCTCCGATTATGAGATTATATTTATCTCTCACGAGAATGATAATAAGCGTCCATTGATATAATCATTACATATGGATTAATCCTCCATAGATGTTTCATTCTAAATCGGGAAGTTACCGTTAACCCTTTTAGAACATCTTATCCTTATTTACCATTAACCCCCTAGTGATCAATTAATTCATACAACTCACTGGTGATCAATCAGTGTGATATGAACTCGCGCGATCGATCAGTTTCTAGGATCAACAAATAAGGGAACTGTCTATCTACTTCCATAAATGGAAGGAATGGATTCCGTATCTGTGATAACACAGACTACTCACTCAATCCAGTACAATGCCAAGATGGGGTAATTCAGACCACGGACTCGGTGTAATCCTTAACCGTCAAGTCAAACTTCATACTGATTCAAGCAGTTGACTGTGATCACCTCAGGATTAAGATATATCCATAAATATGATCATCCATTGATTCGATAAGACTTCTCGATTACGGAATTATATCGTGAACTCTAATCAAATCGGTCCAGCCCTATATGATATATCTATCATATATAAATGCCCCATTAGGTTCTCTTAACCGAAAGTCCGGATAGGACTATCACACCTATTGTGTTCTGGGCGCATTAATAGCACGTTAAAGGAGAGACCCGATACTCTCGATTAACTTCACTACGGGCTAATTGTATTTTAAGTACATCTTCACTAACTCAATCCTCCCGTGTATATACCATACACTGAGTTAAGTGATTACATAAACGATATACTTAGGGTTTTCTGTAGTGTAAATACTATTGTCACATCGGTGATTATGAGAATAATAAATATGAATAACAATATCATTTCATTTATTAAATAAAACAATTACAAAAATTGTCTTTCGGGCATCACACCTAACAGATGGAACCGTTCTACATGAGTGCAAATGATGTGGAAACAGATGTTGATGAAACCGATGAAAACGATGAAAACGATCTCGATGAAAATGAAAATGAAGTTAACAACGATTATGATTCAACGGATTCCGATGATGATAACAACTGGATAGATGATGACATATACGACTCGATCCCACCAAACTTTCCAAGTGATGATGAATGATGCTATAAATCTAATATTCTTTTAGTAAGTTTATTCAAATATACTTGGATTTAAGAATTATATAATACTAGTGCTTTACTTATCCTGCATCAACATAAATGTGTTCTTTGTATTAGTTTTTTATTACATTCCATTCAAATACTTGATCATATAGGTGAATGGCTTGTGCGGGATCAGCAGGTGGTTCTCAACCACCGCACGAGCATCCATTTAGGATACCGGGACATTGCGAGGACGGTAATTAATTAACTTTCATTTTTTTCCTAGTATGTTTACTTTTTATTTCGTTGAGTTAACATTGACATCGATACTACAGATCCTATACCTGATAATGAGAATGAGGATTTAATACCACCGCCTCCATCCCAGAAAAAGAAGCAGGGTCAACGTGGACCTGCAAAGGTGTGTGAGTCCAAGCCTCAAGAGAAAGTTAGGGGCTTGATTCTCTCGATATGGGATCCTAGATTTCCCCAAGGTTCAAAAGACATTGGGGAGATATGCCAAGGATTTTGAATCGAGACAGGGAAAGTGATGAGGTCTCATGTTCCTGTTACATCCTAAATCAAGCGAAAGGTGGAAAATCGGAATAAACAATTGATTTGGGAAGAACTTCGGGTACTTATCTAATCAAATTGTTAACACTTTCAAATTGTAAGTTTCATTATATTAATTTAGAAACCAATCGTCTCATTTATTGTTTTTTCAGGCATCGTTCCAACCCCTTGAGGACATTCACTATGATGCCGTGATGAAGAGTGCTGGTACTTTATTCAGAAAATGGAAGGGTAGACTAAGCCATGCTGTAGATGAACACAACATGAATGAGTTGCCAGGGCCTTGTCCCCGACCAAGGGATGTGTTTTCACAGCAAGATTGGGAAGTGTTTCTCCGCCACCTTAATACTGATGCTTTCAAGGTAAAGTTTTTATTCCATTACATGTGTTACGTAGATTCGATTATTATTATTTGTTACTGCTTATTAATAATACAAAAGTACAATTTTTTTTCCAGAAAAGATCTGATCAAAATAAAAAGAATCGCTCCGGAACTAAATATGTAGGCCGCCAAGGACGAACGCCTATGGCCGTAGTTCGATGGGATAAGTTAAGAAGTGTAAGTATCTACAAATAAATCCGTATGACTTCATTTTTTTGAATTTTCATAACTAATACTTTTGTTTTTTTCCAAAGGTAATGTGACTCTGAATGAAGATCCTATGGGGCAGGATCCTATCCATTTATGGGCGAGCAAACATAAGAATGCTGACGGTTCATTTATCAACAATGAAGTGGAGGCTACTTACGTAAGTGATATACATTGTATATATTTCAATTCAATACGGTCTCATATGCCTTATCCTAAGTGCCAATGATATATGTTGTGTTTAGAGGAGGCTGGAGGGGTGGCGTAATAGGATTGCACCAGCTCGACCGTTGACTTTTCAAGATGAGGAGGCAATCTTTCAGGCCGCCTTAGGAACTAGGCGGGACTATTTGATTGGCCTTGGCCCTACGCAATCTTCCTCCATGTCCCATTCATCACAATCGTCCCAGTCTACAGCATCAACTTCTTCCTACCAACAATTGCATACGGATATGGAATATCTTAAAAAGTCTCATTCTAAGTTGGAGAAGAGAGCCAAAAAGCAAGACAGTCTTATCAAATTGTTTGTGGATAATCTTAAAACTCTTCAACCGAATATCCAAATACAGGTTAGTTCATCCTCTTCCGATGATGATGAAGACGATTCTGAAGACGAGCACGATGTTGATCTTGACGATGATGAGTAGATACATTTATTACTTTAGGATACAATTATTACTTTTGGATACATTTAATACTTTTGGATACTTTTTACTTTCATTCATTTCTTATGTAACATTTTTTTTTTTTTTGAATCCTTTTTTTTTGTTTGAATCCCCTTTTTATTTTTGGTTTGAATCCCCTTTTTATTTTGGTTTGCATTAATATTGATTGGATTGGATTAATTTATTAGCATGGGAGGCCATTCAAAAACCAAAAAAAATATTTTTTTTAAAAAACATTTAAAGGGACGACATTGTCGTCCCTACAAACACATATCGTCCCTTTTAATATTTTTTAATCAGAATCATTTCATTTAATTTTTTATAAAAAAAAAAATTAAAATATCTTTTAAGGGACGACATTGTCGTCCCTACAAACACAAGTCGTCCCTTTTAATTATTTTTTAATCTGAATCATTTCATTTAATTTTTTATAAAAAGAAATTAAAAAAACTTTTAAAGGACGACAATGTCGTCCCAACTAACAAATTTCATAATTTTTTTTTATCAGATCATTTAATTTCATTTTTTTATAAAAAAAAGTTGCACTTGTTTTAAGGGACGACAATGTCGTCCCAAAAAAGATTGCCATGTCAGCAGCTGACTTTTCATAAGAGATTTCGTGCCACGTTATCAGTACCTTTATAGGGACGACGATGTCGTCCCTTCAAACATGCCACTTGTTTAACGGAACGAAATTGAAGGGACGACTTTTGTGGGACGACTTGTCGTCCCAAAAAATATTTAAAGGGACGACAAGTGCTTTAAAGGGACGACAAAGTATCGTCCCTTAAAACATGTTTTCTTGTAGTGGTACAGGTGCATGTATATATATATATATATATTCCTTTTCAATTTTTCTTTTCTTTGTACCCTATCTTGGTTCATCCACTTTTAATTTCCCATAAACCCACGCAGCCCCTTCTGTATGAACAATAATAATGTAAACATTATATATAATACTATTTTTATTCCCTGCTTCCCCTTCTTTTACGTTAAAACACAACCATGCATTCATATGAGCAATTCAGATGTGTACGTATATACATATATCAATACTAGCCAGAAACCCGTGCATAATGCACGGGTGATGTAAAACTAAGAATACGCATTTTATTTAGGACGTGAATTTGTATCAAAATTTAGTAAGTGCAATATTCACGACATTTGGAGTGTACATCATTCTTTCATCGAAGATACATATGAATGTAAAATGACTTTCTAAGAAAATATTAACACAACATGAAAGAATATCAAAGACAATGTCAATAATACAAAATGTGGAAACCGTATTCAAATAAATATTTTGCATTAACGTAATACAATCCCTTTTTTATATCAAGATACAACGGAGATGGAAATGCATTTCATTATAAATTGTTTTACGAAAAAAAATTTAACTGTCTGACTCAAAAAAAAAAAGGAATACCAATCAAGTAATAAAACATATAATTGCAACAAAAAAAAAAACATATAATTGGAATATTTTTTTATGCTCCTTCTACAATAGTTGTGTCACAGCAACAAAAAAAAATGACATAACACACCCTTAAATTGCGCTGATCATACATCATCATCGATCAAACGCTTGGTGTCTGCAACACATGAATTCATGTTCAAATAGGCTAATAGATCTTCTACACAACAAATAGTTTATGGATATCTAATGTGACGTTCATTTCTTCAAATGTTCTTGCAATATCAGTGAATACATTCATACACTTTCACGATGGATTAAATCCAAAGGATGACCAACTATTTTTTTTTAAATCGAGAGGTGTCTCCGGTGACCATAACGGATCAATATTTGATCAAACTCTTGCATAAAACCTAAGCCCAACATACATAAAACCTTCCAGTGGGGAGGGGGTTCTTTTTCAGGTGTCTCCTCCACACTTTTCTATCTCATTTATATAACTTTCTTGAGAGAATTGGAGTGCAATAACATAGTAGAAGAAGGACTTGCTGCCGTCTCTTGTACTCCAACAACAATATTCTTGAG
This sequence comes from Gentiana macrophylla, assembly GCA_026214975.1. Lineage (NCBI taxonomy): Eukaryota > Viridiplantae > Streptophyta > Magnoliopsida > Gentianales > Gentianaceae > Gentiana > Gentiana macrophylla. The sequence continues at coordinate 49,299,464 of CM047814.1, forward strand.
AAAATGAAATGCATTGGCTAGGCTAAAACTCCAATTAAGCACATTGGAGTGAGAATGAGACATCAAAAAAGGGAAATGTTATTCCACTGTAATTTATAATCCACAACAAAAAATAAGCGCAACAAAATCCACAACACACTTTTGAACAATTGATTATGATGTGGGACCTATTGATTCAAATGGGCCCAAATAATCAATGGTGGAAAAAAGGTTGTTGTGACTTTTGTTAATGCGATATATTGTTAATGGAATAATCATTTCTCTAACCGAAAATTGAGTAATCGAAGTACTTGAGACATCAAGTTTCAAGTATAATTTTTTTAAATGCCTAATTTTCTAGCAATTGCAAAACAAAAGTTGTTGAGGTTTAAAAAGCTCTTATGGTGGATATGACTATTTTCCTTCACCCACTTTTTCCCTTGCACACAAAATCAGAACTCAATGAAATAACTATTTTATACATTGAAGCATCACTAATATGTGACTTGATTCAAATGTAACAGTTGTTCCTTCCAAGCATCAAACTTGTGAATTGAACACATGCATCATTGGCTAAAAGAGAACTTGATTGTTGATATACATAACTACTTACCTGACTTAGAGTTGGATATCCATTTTTTAGCAGATTATCCAAATACTGAAGCTCCTTTGTACACACTTTAACACTGTCGAGCAAAAAATGCAACCCAACAAATATTAACATCGTGGCGTTTCGACATATTTCATCCCTACAAATGTGAAGCAGTGAATTATGCATCATTCAGTGTAAAACTAAAAAGATATCATCATTTACATTTGATTTTCCAGGTAAATATAATAAAATAAAACTCAAAAGGGACAAAATAGCAGTAAATCATGAGTGCTAATTCAACATACAAACGCAGCAAATTCCATTTTATAGTTATAAGAGGACCCAGGAAGTTTTTCCAGTGAGGTCACCGGATTGTAAAACTACATTTTTTATTCAATAATTTGTTAGTGGGGTCACCGGAGCCTAAAACTATATTTTTTACCAACAAAAAGATATTTTTTAACATCAAAACTACATCGTTGTAATTTAAAAAAAAAATCCCGGATCTCTTTATATAGAAATTTTAAGTATTTGGAAGTAGTATAGTGATTTTAAATACGATATATTATGGATACTTGTTAAGTAGTTTGAAAACCCATGCGATGCACGACATTGTGCAACTTTTAAAACGATAGTTAATATGTATTAATTTTAGAGTTATAAATGTGTATTTTGAACAAACAAAAGTCATTATAAAGATTATAAAGAGACGTGAGATTACTGAATTTTACATTTGAATCGTAAGCAATATAGCAATTCGACATTTACAATATTCTATTCAGCGTCAACACATGAAATTGTTAGTAAAATTTCTAAACTAAAGATAATTTACAGCTTGATTACCAAACTTGATTTGTTCCGTTTCATATGTCTCATGATACCTTGGTTATCTCTTTAGGAAACCCGTGTAATCGTGGGATAATGTAATGTAAGATTTCAAAATGAGTACCAAATATAAAATGACTACACATCAAGTTCAAAGAAAATGCATTGTTTCAAGTTGAAATCACAGTGACTTCCATTTAAAAAGAGAGATGGTGCATTGTATGTACACATGATCATTATATTTAATTCAAAGTAGTGAATCAAATATTGCAGTCATACGCTTCCAAGTCGTCAAACTCTTTATTTTCTTATACTTGAATCGTGCTTCATCACACATGCAATACAGAAATATCCACAATTTTTGAACGCCATTCTCCCCACAGTTACTGCCATCACAGCAGTCAAGACATTACTTTTCTCCTTAACCATCATTGGCCAATCTTTCAGCTCTGCGAACTCAGCAGTTTAACAGCTACCCTATGCTGCCCCATTTGCCGAAGTATGGTTCGGCTCGTGTGAGTGTTCAGATGCCCAAATCCTGAAAGAGAGGTAAACATGGTGTTCTCTTTTCTCAGCACGCCTTAGATACAGCTAGGCATAAGATTGACAGTAATATGCCCAGTTCAAGTCTAAGTATATGACTGCAGAAGAGATAGGGAACATTATCAAGATTCAGCACTCTGCAACGCATTGCAATGATTCATATATAGATGATAATTACCACCAAGCCCGCCTTCTTGAAGAATAGAACTGAATCTGGTTCAAGTTTTAACTTCTGCCCATCCCTCCCTAGGGATGCATCTTCTAGGTCCCATAATAGTACCGAATCTCAGCCTCATCTTCAGGTAGATGCTCTTGGAAGGTTGTCATTTTCTTCCATTCGAAGGGCTTCTTCTCTTCTTGAAGTTGATCCTCCAGCATCAGCTTGCAGTGATGGAATTGGAGAACAGAAAACTTGAGAGAAACCTTTGGAGCATGAACCTCTGTTTGCTGCTAATTGAGGAAGGCCTTTCTCTTCTTCTTGAAGTCGACGATATTGACAGGCTTTTGCAGTTCAGTCAGCCCAAAGATGGCGGTGCTCAGCTCAGGTGGAAGCGGCATGTCCTCTTAGAAGACTTGGCAGCCTCTCTTCAGCTTGCTGATCCACTTGGAAAGTATGCGGGTGTTGTTAGCTTTAGCTCCCAAGGATGACATTGTTTTTCTGCGATTAGTTTCACTTCCTAAAGGAAAGAATCTTATTTCAAGGTTTATTCAGCTTCTCTTTTCTGGAGGCGAGCTTGCTCGAATAGTAAGCATGGCTGTATTTTGTCATTTAAGATTTTTGTTAGGTAGCCTTCCTCTGACCCAGAAGAAGCATAGACCATAGCGAATCTGGCAAAAGCAGTGTCATAGTGTGCTAGTGGAATGGATCTTAATTCAGTAAGCGCTTGTCTTGCAGGTGTTGTGTGTTCGTCAGAACAGCCACATGTCCGACCACTTTCAAGTCCTGCCGGAGACGGGGCCTCAGTTGTCTTAAAATCTGTTCTTGAAAAGGCAACACAATTGTTAACTAATCCTCAGGTTTCTGGAAATTACAGCATACCAAACCCTGCTCTTTGGCAGGCTTCTTTTGATGCCTTCTTCACTCTTCTGACTAAATATTGCTCGAGTAAAGATGATAGTATAGTTGAATCAATAGTCATGGAGACCCTGCCAAATACAGAGTTATCGACCCTCATTGGCATCCTTGCATGAGTTGACATAAAAAGAAAATTTCTCAAACCTCAAGAAAAAAATATAGATGGCCTTCTGGTTCAAATGAAATTCCATTCCATAATCATCAACATCATTAAAATACCCTTTTTCTTAACGCCAGTAAAGATCCTAATGAACTTAAGGAGATCCATTCTAAAAAAAAGACCTTTGGTATCAAAAACTACAATATTACTTACAAAAGAAAATTAAAAAGAACTAACCTATAAAAAAAATTATTGTGGTCTGCACACCAATCCATGACCTAAAAAAGAAAGATTCAATAGTTAGTTATTCACAAATTCTCATCGTAGAACACAAAAATTGTAGAACCACAACCGCATGCTTCTTTGTCTGTGTGCTTTAAAAATCATGTTGTAACTGAAGTCGGAGTCTTGATATCCATTATCCAGTATGAATATGTGTAATGCAACTTGAAACATAGCTCATTCCCAAACACAAATATTAAACAATTGATGATGATGAGTAAACAAACAAACCCCAAAATAATATTAATTTGAAGATCTGTGTTGCTCCAACTACTATTGGAACAATACAAAAAGTAAAAGGAGCTCACAGAGCTCAACTCAGATGGACCTTTTGGAGCAGAACAAATGAAAATGGCAGACATAATTTTGTTAAATAAGCTAACTTTTAATTCTTTTCAGAAAATAAAAGCAAACACAATACTAAATCCCCATAACCTAATTTTAACTAAACAAACATATTTTACCTAAAAAATTAATAATAACAATAATAATAATAAACTAAACAAACAGATTAATGAACAAAAACACCTTTAATCGACCAGATTCATCCAATACTCTTAACACTCAAATCCATAAATGGCCCTGCCTTTTCAGAGAAGAAACCACATCCATAGCAATAACAGTTTTACGGCGATAATTGAAACTCCATGTTTAAGAATCAATTACGAATTGAAGCACCATGTAGCAAGAATGCCAAATCTGGGTTCACGGGGGTAATGAACCGAAAAAACACAATATAAAAAAAATTCAAATGTAGAAATCTTTAAGTGAATCTTTTCTTTTACGAATTACCTTGAATTTCTTCAGAAATTACCCTCTAATTTGATTCTCTGGGTCTTTCAATTTGTGGTTTCTCATTCTTTCTGTAAAGTCGCTTTAGATTGAAAGCTCTTCGATTTATTCACCCTTGATTGAAATCTTATCTTCGTCGATTTGTCTTCGTCATTTGAGCAAAAAAAAACTATCGATGACGGAATTTGGCATCAAATTAGCTACCCGATTCAAGATTAGCTATCCGATTCAAGGTTGTTCCATTTCACCATTAGCCAATTAAGTTATGCACCAGGGAAGAAATGATATTATATAGACCATAAAATTCATGGAAGAACAGCTAGGTTGAAATGATATATATATATATATATATATATATATATATATTACCTCGAAAATTTTGTGGGATATTATCTCTGGACCTTTGGATGAAAAGTCAGCAATGACTGGTGCATATATCGGCTTTGTGGTTTGTAACAAAAGGCTTCCATTTCCCTGCATGTGGTGGGATTACATAGTGAGACATGTAAGAACATGCATTATATATTCTATTTTTAAGAAGATTTACATGAAGTTTTTTTCCATTAGTAAATTGATCATTAGCCGGTTCTAGTGTCCTGTCTGTAGTATTGGCAGCCAGTCATAATCCACGGAGCAACATTTGACACTTTGGAAAATAATAGTCCAGCAGTTCATGAAGATTCCAAAAGACATAAGTATCAATACAATCTAAGCCTCCATCTTTTGCTTTCTGTATTTTCCGTTCCCACATCTGCATTCATCATTTTTTCTATTTCATCATTCACAACACAAACCTTCAAAAAGTGGGTACCCAAAAAAATGAAAATAAAAATACGAAACCCAATCTCATGAACATGAACCTGCGTACCATATGATATAAACCCCACCACAGAAGAGAACTGGCTGAATGTAGACCGAAATTTAAATAAAAGGAATGAAGAATAGCTACCACTTTGAGAATGTGAACTTCTTGGTGCAAATTTGGCTTAAAATACCATAACCTTAGAGCCTACTTATCATCATCCTTTCCATCTGACCCCTCCTGCAACAACACCAAAATGTATAAGAATAATAACAATAATCGATGGTTAAAAAATAGCATTTCCATCATCATCCTTTCTTTCTTATTCGGCAGAGGAGCAGAATCACAGCAACTACATACGCTTCAACATTAATTAAAAAAGATGACTCTGCAGCAGAGACGACCGAATTTCATGTCCAGCCACCAAAACAGCCCCAGCCCCAACCCCAACCCCAACCCCGAACAAACAAACAAACACACCATAAAAAATACTACGAATTTGATCCACTACCGTTACTTTTAATGTAAAGTTCCAGTTTTCCTTTAAAGTTTCAACTCCAGAAATTTAAAAAAAAATACTAAAAGAAAAAAGAAAGCCAAAAGACTTGCCACATTCCCAATAATATTAATTTTGAAAAAAAAATCAATAAAGATGAGCTATGTGTCAATAGAGTGCTTCCTTCCAGTACCTAAGCCACTTCACCACGAAAAAGGAAATTTATCAAAATCAAAGAACCTACCAAAAAGCATTCATGAAACATCAACATCAATATTAATGAAAGGATTCACCTTTGCATTCACCTTTGCTTTTCTTTGGAAAATTTGAAGCAGGGCGTATAGTGGTGGAGGAGAGAGCACAGAAAAGGAAAAAGATGGTTGCTTTTGGATTGCTCTGAAAGCATCAGGAGAGAGACTATGAGAGACAGAATAGGGAACGGATTTGACGTACCAGTACCAATTTGGATGGACTTGGGACGTCTTTGCTTGAATCTCTCCTCTGCCGGTGTAGCTTCCGTTGATATCATCTTGAATGGATTCGGTAGCATTATCCAACTAATCGATCTCCAGAAACCTTACCATGGACATGCGAGATGCAAACCGGTGGCTGCACAATTGAACAATTTCGCTGGAAAAGAAAACAATTAGAGAAGTTATGCTGAAGTGCGGCACTTTCAGAGCACTGGAAGATGAGGGGAACGTGGGGAGTGGAGGTTTTAGGTTTTATTTTTTCGCTTTTTTTTCCTTCAGGTGTATGGAAAACCCGGGTATGGGTCGGGTCAATTGAAAAAAACGGGCAATTTGACAGTTTTTTACTCGAAAATATATATATAGATATGGTGCTTCAACTAAACTCGTCAGTCCTTTCGTGCTGTAATAAAAATTCCAATTTAGGGCTAGAAATGAATACTTACAGAATCATGAATTGTTGGTGTGAAAACGTTCGTCTTTTCGCGGTGATCAACTTTGTCTAATATTTGTCTGCTCCAACAATCAACCGATTAACGGCACGATTGAAGATCTCGTTCTTCCCTTCTCCATGTTATTGCCGTCAGCTTCTCCTCTTTAATTTTCAGAAAATTTCCATGTTGTGATTATGAGAAATTATGGGATTATTTTCCTTTTATACTCATTAATTAAATCCATTAAATAAAACATGTAATTAAATCCTTTTATAATAATTAAATTCTTTTGAATTATTAACTTTTAGGTTAACATAAAATAGGAAAATAAATAAATTAAATTCTAATTTATATTTTTACCCTCCTTGAAATTTCGGGGCGTTACAGTGACATGGCCATCTCTTAATACAGTTGGACACACATATATATATATATATGGGGGTCCAACAATGTGGGACAAATTACATCTCTAACATGCCCCTTCCCGTTGACCCTCATGAAAATGTGAAAAGATCGCTACCCTTTCTCACCTTTGCAGTTGCCATTCAGAGATCTCTATATGTAGTCTCAGCAACTGGGTCAACGATTCTGTCAATCTAGATGGAAGATAACAAAGCAAGAGTGACAAAAATCTCATCATTTACGAATTACAATCAGAAAGAAGGGATGTATGTGATTAGTAGTTATCCCAACTTTCTTCAAAAGTTAAGATTAAACTATATGATCTGTCACCATTTATACCTCCTGCATGCGGACGTAAACCTAGATGCTCTACCCACAGAGAGATCCGAAGCGTGTGGAAAAAATTCCCAGCCTTTCAAGTATTACCATGCATTGATGACTCAACAAACTCTCTGTCTTCAATAATAACACAAATCTGAAAAAGAATCCAATGTAATATTTTTGTCGTTTAATCCAAATATCCAGGTATAATGTTTGTTCAATGAGTTAAAAGAGTCCGTAATGCCACTAGCAAAAAGATCGATCCATCAAAACAATAAATCAACTAATGAAACATAGAGTTTCATCTTATGGCCATCTTCAGGAATGTAATCAAGTAGGTCGAGTGCACTGATGATAGATGGGCTCTCTTGGGCCAAGATTACGCATGGTGGCCGGCCAAAGTTAAATAGTCAAAGACAATGGATCGGCAAGGCGGGACCATGGTGTGACTGAATAGTCGTAAGTCTTGACCCGAATAGTCGGCGGGCGGGGAGCACTATCATGCGACGTGTAAAAGTTTCTCCTGACGAACGCTTGGTCGCGTGAAGAGTTTAAAGCGAGAATGATCGGCTAAGTACAACGAAGACCGAGTCAACATCAGTTCAACCGCCTGTAGACGTGGGTAGACCCCACCATCGTGAGTGTCTGAAATAACCGGTAATAACCTCCCATCATGTAAAGGAGGGGATCACGATTTACAACTATAAAGGGAACACCCTGAACTACGAGTGGGACTTGATTCCAGTTTATCACTTAAATTGGATACGTAGGCAGCTCTCTCAAGAGTTCAGTCCAAAGTTATACCCAAATATTTGTGTTCTTATACTATTTTCCTAATTAGAATTACTCAATTACCCGATTGTAATATCCGTACAATATCATTTGGCGCTAGAAGGAGGGTTTAATTCTAGTTAGTGAGTGATTCTTACGGTAAAATGGCAAGAAATCAAGGAAATTCGAAGAAACAGCAAGCTCAACCAGAAATGGAAAATCAAAATAAGGACAAAAGCCCAGATCAAAATGTTCAAGATACTGGAAAGAAAGTGATTGAAGAGGGACAGACAAGCAACCCAGATGTAGTTAAACAAATGTTAGTAGAAAACCTTGCAAATCTAAAAGGGGAAGAGATAAAGGCCATTTTTGAGGCGGTTTTGAAAGCAAGGAATCAAGATAATGATATTTCTGAAGCACATACCCCGCTTCAAACTGCTAAAAAAGAGAAGTAGGAAGCAGAATCAAGCATACAAGTGGTAGTTACTCACCCAGGTGGTGATAACACAAGAGCAGAGTTAGATGCCATGCTTAAACCCAAGCAAGATGAATTCAGGCTGGTATCTCCTTTCACTGAAGACATCGATGCATTTCCATGTCCTTCAGGATTCAAAATTCCAAAGATTCAAACATATGATGGAACTAAGGATCCGTACGATCATATGCATCAAGACATTCAAAGACATGAATTTGTATAATGCTCAGAAGAGATGAAATGCGAGGCATTTGCAACTCTTCTAACAGAAAGGCAAGAGATTGGTTCAACAAATTGAACCCCCAGATCTATACCGGATTTCCCACTCGACCGAGAAAGTTCATGCATGCATTCATCGCGCAGCAAGACCTTTCCAGAGAAACCGGACTTATTTCTTCGTGATTAGGCAAAAAGTGATGAAACAATGATTCTGATTCATCAAGAGATTCAATGGATAATCATCCCAGATAACAGATCTGGATGATAAGTTCTTGGTAGCATCCTTCATAGCAGGAGTAAGAGAAGGGTGGTTGCATGCGAAGCTGAGCAGCAAAGATCCAAACACAATGGAAGAATGTCTGGAAATAGCATACAGACATTGTCAAGGAGAAGAGGCTAACAGGGCCAAGAGAGAGGAATCCCATAGGGATGCTAAAAAAGGAAAGACTGAGGATAGGAATGACAAGAAAAGAAAATCTGTTTGGGATAGGGTAACTGCTCCCATTTCTGAAAGGTTAGGGAAAAAAGGTGCTTTGCAGGACAGAGACCTTATTCCTCTGAACAGATCTCGTGACCAAGTACTGGCAATTATGGAAAAGAAAGGAATTGCTAAGACTCCTCCTCCGTTGAGGGGTCCAAGGGAGAAAAGAGACCACACCAGGTGGTGCAAGTACCATAAAGATATTGGACATGACTCTGAGCAGTGCAGGGATCTGATCAGAGATATCGACGCAGCAGCAATGGACGGAAAAATCGATGAATGCATCGATCGAGCGCAGGGAGATAATCCCAGAGGAAGGAGAGAGTTCAAAAAACAGAATAACGGCCATGACAGGTACAACCAGAGGAGACACAGGGATCCGTCTCCAGACGCAGATGGGCATAGAGAAAATGCCCCAATTAATACTGTGAACACCATTGTGGGTGGACCAGGTGAAGGTAGCAAGGCTGCTCAGGAAGACAAAAAGGGCAGCGCATGAAAGGAAGGGGAAGCGAAAAAGCAGAAAGTTATGGGAACCGTTCAATACGGTCCTAGAGATGCCCTACCAGCCGTCGTAAGTAACGAAGGATTTGGTAATAAGCGGTTATTCGAAAAATGGTCGAAGGATGCGTGTAGACACCGGGCGGCAAGTGATAAGCGTACTATATTATAGTGCGTTCCAAGCAATGAAGCTAGCAGATTCAGAGTTGACTCCTGTATCAACTCCTCTTTTCGGATTCACCGGGCCACCCATACATCCTGTGGGTATGTTAAAATTACTGACGACTTTTGGCAAAGGACAACAGAGCAGGACTCTGATGGTGAATTATGTGGTGGTAAAAGCTCCGTCTGCATATAATGTGATTCTTGGAAGACCAGCACTAATTGATCTAAGGGCAGTGGTCTCACCAGCACATAACAATATGAAATTCCCAACTTTTGAAGGAGAAGCCACAGTTAAAGGGGATGTGGATCTTTGCAAAAAAGCGCTATCTGAGCACAATCGGTGGAAAAATGAAGGCAAAGCGGTGACAATGGAAGACCTAGTTCGGATGAAGAAAAAGATGGCGATCAAGCGACCCGAGTGGAATCAATAATCTTTGGATGAATCGGACCACGAATCCACGATCAAGATAGGATCGTGGATACCCGCCGAGCGAAACAAAATCTTGGTCAAGATCTTAAAAGATTACAGGGATGTGTTTGCATGGAAAGCGAGTGACATGCCTGGGCTATCAACAGAATTGGCTGTCCATAAACTCAACATTGATCCAACCAGGAAGCCGGTAAAGCAAAAGAAAAGATCTTTTGCCCTAGAAAGGATACAGGCTGTCCAGCAAGAAGTGGAAAAATTGTTGCAGGCCAACATGATTCAAGAAGTTATCTACCCAGAGTGGCTAGCAAACCCAGTGTTAGTCAAGAAGCCAGATGGAAGTTGGAGAATGTGTGTAGACTTCACAGATTTAAACAAAGCTTGTCCTAAAGATAGTTATACTTCCCCTAGAATTGACAGGCTAGTAGATTCTACAGTTGGTTATGAAATTTTCGCTTTCTTAGATGCTTATAAGGGATATCATCAGATTATGATGGACCCTGCAGATGCTGTAAATACTGCTTTTATTACTGAATTTGGTTCCTACTACTATGTGTCTATGCCTTTCGGATTAAAGAATGCAGGGGCTACTTACCAAAGGGCAGTCAACACCATATTCAAAAAACAAATTGGTAAGTCCATGGAAGTTTATGTAGATGATCTATTAATCAAGAGCAGGACTCTTGATCAATATTTGAAAAATGTGGAAGAAGTTTGTCAGGTTTTAAGACAAACAAGAATGAAGTTGAATCCAAAAAAGTGCACTTTTGGAGTAAGATCATGCAAATTTCTGGGTTATATGATATCTAAAGAAGGTATCAGGGCCAACCCTGATAAATTAGACGCTTTGAAGACAATGCCTGAACCTAAGAATATCAAAGAAGTTCAGCGATTAACAGGAAGATTAGCAGCGCTAAACCGATTTTTGTCAAAATCTGCACAAAAGTCATTGCCTTTCTTCAAAATTCTCAGGAAGGCCAGTCCGTTTGAGTGGAATGAAGAATGTAAACAAGCTTTTCAGGAGTTAAAAGATCATATCTGTCACTTGCCAACTTTAACTCCTCCTCAGGAGGTGAGATACTGTTTCTCTATTTATCTTTCTGCAATGAAGTAGTAAGTGCTGTGTTGGTAAAGCAACATGGCATGATACAAAGGCCAGTATATTTTGTAAGCAAAGCACTACAAGGACCTGAGATCAGATATTCTGAAGTGGAAAATTTGGTTTTAGCCCTAGTACATGCCACAAGGAAACTGAGACCATATTTCCAGAGTCATCCAGTGATTGTGTTGACAAATCTACCTTTGAAGCAAATTTTGGAAAAACCAGACAATTCTGGAAGATTGGCAAAATGGGTAGTTGAATTGGCAGGGTTTGATATTGAGTACAAACCAAGAACAGCAATTAAAGCTCAAGCACTCGCTGATTTCTTGGCAGAGGAAAAAGCCTTGGCTATAGAGCAAAAAGCTGAACAGGACAAGGCTGAGAAGAACAACTCTGAACAGTGGCAGCTGTACGTGGACGGAGCCTCCAACAAAGAAGGAGCAGGAGCAGGACTCCTACTCATTAGACCAAAAGGTGAAGAATTCCCATACGCTCTTCATTTTGACTTCCAAGCTACTAATAATGAGGCAGAATATGAAGCCTTGATAACAGCTGGTAACAAATCATATCAAGGGAGAGTATGAGGCGAAAGAAGGCCCCATGAAGAGGTACCTTGCAGTGGCACAGAAGAAATTGCAGAATTTCGTAACAATAGAAGTGTAACAGATAACTCGGGCCCAAAATACCAGGGCAGATGCTTTATCAAAGCTAGGATCGAATTTCTTATCCCACAAAAAGGTGTTGGTCGAGAAATTGAAGCAGAAAAGTTGTGATGAAGTGGAAGTACAACCAATAACACAGGCAGAAACATGGATGGATCCAATTGTTATGTACCTGAGAGATGGAAGACTTCCTGAGGATAAAGTACGCGCCAGAAAATTGATAAGACTCTCAGCCAGGTATGCTCTGTTCAACGAGGTTCTATATAGAAAATCTTATGCAGCGCCTTGGTTAAGATGTGTTACTCCAAATGAGGGAGATTATGTACTGAGAGAAATCCATCTGGGAATTTGTGGAAATCATTTGGGAGCAAGAGCTCTGGCCAGAAAATGTAGGCTATATGGATATTACTGGCCAGCAATGCAAGAAGACGCAGAGACTCTAGTCAGGACTTGCCGAACATGCCAGGTGCATAGTAACTTATCGCATAATCCTGCACAGGAGATGATACCGATTGTGTCTCCATGGCCTTTTGATCAATGGGGAGTAGACTTAGTGGTTCCACTACCCCTAGCACCGGGGAAATTCAAGTTTTTAGTGGTGGCAGTGGATTATTTCACCAAATGGGTGTAAGCTGAACCTTTAACTACCATCACCGCCAACCAAATACAAAAATTCCTATGGAAAAATATTCTATGCAATGTAACAGTACCTTACTCAAGTCATCATTAGAATTTGAGCTATATAATATGAGATACACACATTAAGACCTATTAGTTCATACATATTAGCACACTGCATATTGACACACACATATATTATACTATAGAAGACGGCACACTAAAATAGATGAACTAGTCAACATACTTTATCTGAGAACAACAAGACTCATTTATGACTCCATATACGTTTTATTTAAATCAAAACACAAGGTGCAAAGTACATATATATATGGATGACAAATTGTCAAAAGAATGTAAAACATAAAATGGCTATTTACAATACACACACTTTATGATGATTTTTTTAATAAAACAAAAATTAAATTAGAAACTTCCTGAATTAGATGCATGCCGAATTCATGGATTAAGGGCGGATTCTTCGAATTTGTGTGGTCGCAAATCTTATTCTCAATCTCAAACGAGGTTTTGAGAAAATAGATATGCAACGGCTTTAAGCTTGACGCGCCGGATTCTTCGGAATCATCAACGACTTCAAACGTTAACTTACAAAGGTCCGATCTTTTCCGATTTAGTCTTTGAGGCGAATATTTGCAAAGATCAAGCACTTGTAATTGATTACGGCGATTCGAATCGTTAAACAGAGAACCAAGAAACATCGATTATTAAACGAGTATATTTAGCTGTCATGGAGCAATTTTCGGAACTGACATTAAAGGAAAGAAACAGGGAGAGAGGCGGCAAGGTGAAAGAATCGGCAAGGTGGAAAGAATTAGGTTTAAGGCTGAAGGAAAAATGGGTTATGTAGCAAGGGTCGAAAGCTGAGGTTCAAAACAAACATTAGAGAAATTGGATCAAACAAAAAGAAGCAGATAAAGTCCATTGAATTGTTTAATGGGCCACACATCGTATTATGTCATGACACAACATATAATATATAATAACGTAATCAAATATACCTGCAAAAGGGTTAGTGACATGATGTAGATATGATCAACTAAATTAAGTGTCACTTAAAAAAAACTTTAAAAGCTTTAAAACAAAAGGGATGTTGTTTTGAAAATTAATCAACAACTATATATACTACAAAATACTCAACATTCTCCCCCTTTGATTTATTTTCAAAATAACACTTTTAAAGCTTTTAAGGGATAGTTTTAAAAGTCATGGAGAGTGTAACTCCCCCTAAATACAAGCTCCCCCTTAATTAGAGCTTTCTAACTTTAATTATAAAAATAGTTCAACTTTTAAAAGCTTTATATACTACTCTCTCCCCCTTAGTTTGAAAATTAATCAAACAAGGTTTTAAAGACACCGGGTTGAGAGTTATATCACAAAATACTATAATATACGAGAGTATAAGAGACTTCCTTTTGGTATCAAGTGGTATGATACCAATTGCTTTTCAAACATTCAATCTAAGGCACTATCATGCCATATATGTCATTTTAGCACATAAAAGTTGGTAACCTGCAAAACAGATATAGGCTATGGTACCCTTTACATTTTGGGTCCTTCAGAGTTAGAATCAGACTTGAGAGAATCTTTCCGAACCCATACTTTTCGTACCCTTGGTTTATGTCCAGTCTTCTTAGTCCAAGTGGGTGAGTTTGGTGATCACGATGGACGTGGGATTGGATAGTATGTGTTCGATGCATTCTCGAAATCGATCTTGCCAAAATAGCAAATTGACCAAGTAGGGTCAACTTGAGGTTGTCTAACCGTGTAGTCGGGTGCTTGGTGTATGCGGGGTCATGAAATGAAGGTGTGTAGAAACTAGGTGTAGCATAGTTAGCATGATGATTTTGGTTACATTGAGCATAGCTCCTTGAACCTCTACGATCATACATATATGCGTGGTTTTGTGAAGAGGAACGATGTGAGGAGTGTGAGCGTGTTGATGAAGCGTTCTTTGGTGGTGTGGGAATATTTTGCCTATAAGTGTAATTAGGTGCTTGATAAATCCTAGGATCCTCGATATCTATATGAATTATCATTATGAGCATGATATCTATATGATTGTGTATGCGCATTGCTATAGGCATGATTTCTAGGTGATTCATAATCGATTGACAAGAGTAGTTCTTTGGTGTGTAGTTCTAGAACCTCTCCTATCATCTTGATATGCGTGATTCTTCCTATTATTTCTAGTGTTTGAAGTATCTTTGTGAATCGTGTGTCTTTGAAGATGAAGCATACTTAGATGTGTTATTGGGTGCAACATTTTGTTCCGGTGATGCATGTTCAAGTGTAATGGGTCGGGGCACAAATGTTTCCTTTTGAGACTTGGGATCAGTGACTATAGACTCATTCAAGGTTTCTTCCTTAGAAGTAACATGAATGGGTTCAGTGTGACCCGGGGATTCTTTAGGAGATGACAGAGAAGTTTCCAATCTAGCAAGATTGTTTTCAAGCTGTTGAACAGCTTCTTTTAATTTATCTCTCTCATTTCGTAAAGATTCCAATTCGATCCTCATAGTCGGAAGCATTTTGCTTCAAATCAACTTCAAGAGATTTAACTTTTGATTCAAGTTGATTTGAGGTGCTCATTAAGGAACATATGAGTTGGTCTTTCTCTACTATGTCGTTTTTGAGACCCTTATTAGTTTTTAATAGAGACTTACATTTATTTTTGAAAACTTTAGCAATTTCAAAGATGTCGGGAGTTTCTTTGATTTCGAGCCGTAGCTTGATTCTGAATTTGATTCAGAAGATTGTGATTGGTTGTCCGAAACCTCAGAATTTGATTGTGCTTTATTGCTCGAATGTTCATCAATTTTGGCTCCAAGAGCCAACTCATGCATAGGTCTATTAGAAGGGGCTTTAGATCTAGCCAAACGTTTTTTGCGTCCCATTTTCGTATATGATTGGCAAAAAGATTGTTTCTGCAAAAATACCAAACTCAAAAGACACAAGTGTATTATACCACAGAAAATTGGTTTATATCAATCAATTAAATATCACAAGGAGGGGCACTTCAATTATAATCCAAAAAGATGTCAAAACACAATACTTATAAGATAATTATATGTGAAGCACTATATGTGAAAAATAAACAAATAGGACAAATAAGCACAAAAAAAAGATGATCACAAAAGTTAATACCGAGGTTTGATCACTAAGTGACCAAGCTCTGATACCAATTGTTGGATCGATAATGCGCAAATAAACACTCTAGAGGGAGGGTGAATAGAGTGTTAACCAATTTATGAACTCTTTTTCGATAAATCAACACAAGTATTAAACAACTAAGGCGGAAGCTAACTTAGTCGGTTATTCGCTTGTGTTATAAAACCTTAGTGATCAAATTAATTAATTTATGTGATCAAAAGCACAACACAAATATGTTCACAAAATTGTGCACTGATTAAGGAGTAGAGAATAAATATTCGACAGTTCAGTTTCAATATATATAAACAAATTGCGTAACTAAAAGCTTAAACAATGTCGAATGAAGATAGGATATATTTTACTAAAATTGCAAAAACAAGTTGTATAACAAGTCGTACAAGACAACTTAATATCTGCGGTGATCCTAATATATTAACACAAAATTGCGGTCAAAAATATATTACAACCATCAATAATATTATAGTTCAATTTTCAATAAATTAAACTAATACAAATCGAGCAGTGCGACCAAAAACAAGTTCAAAGAACACAACAAAGTTGTTGCAAGAGAACAGATTCGCAAATATATGCAGCAGCGATCAAGCAGGATCAAGGCGGCAAAGATGACGAGATTGGCAAGAAAGGTGCGGCAAGATCAGCAAATCAGTTCCGTGAATGGATTAAGATTCAAGAGAAAACAGATCGACTTACAGACTCGGTAAAACACCATAAAGGGGGTGTTTCAAGCTTGATTAACAAAGAACTCAAGGTATGTCGATGATCGGACTTAAAACCGAAGAAATTATGGGGATCAAACAGACTGAATCGAAAGACTTGATCTGGCGAGGCAAAGACTTAAGGTCTTTGATCCTTCACCAAATCAAGGCCTGCACCACTAGCCTCACTAGGCAAGTCAGTAATGGCACCGGACTGCATGCAGACTTAGTGTCAACTACCTTGATAGGCAATGATCAAATACCAAAATCAAAGCCTCAAACACAGATGAACAAACTCAGACAAACACAACAGCAAAATCAGTATCAAAACACAGACTACTATAATGCTGAATTCAAGGCAATCAAGACACATTCACAGATCACAGAAAAGTGCAAGGAACAGAGTCAATGTGTTACCTCCAAAAGAAGAACACCAAAGACCTCAGTCCACTGATTCTGTCTAAGTTGTTGATTGGTACCACTCCTTTCAACAACAAGGACCAGAATCAAGCTTTGATTCACAGCAGGAAGAACAAAGCACCAAACTCTACTTCTGTATTACTAGACACGAACACGAGCAGTAAAACTTTAAAGTGAAAAAAGGAATGTAGGATTGCTCAAGAATAGGAATTCTGAGTTGTTGCAATCTCATTCACTCTATTAGTCTATTTATAGCCTAGAGGGCATGTAAAAACCCTTAAGCAACAAGACTCTCATAAGTCAGCTCATTGACTTGAATCTCAAAAATCATTATGTACTAACTAATTAACTCAAGTGTAAAAACACTGATTTAGTACACTGATTTAACCCAAGTGCTATAACTCAGAATTGGTTCGGTTTATATGTTTTGTTAACGCAATTCACTTTGTGCCACCCGGGTTGCCAATTAAGGCCGGTAATAGGGCTCTTTAGGCTGTGAATTTTGTTGAACCTTTTAATTTGAACCGAACGAATTACTAACACTATGGGGAGCTATTTAACACTTAAGAGATGTCTCCTAGACTAGATTAATCCGTCCCGGTTTGACCCAAAACTGAACCAAAATTATTATACACATAACACACGGGTTCAGCTTTGAAGTCAAAATTATTTTGACTCAGAGTTTGATGTAAACCGAGCATCAAACCCTGATGGTCGGGTCAAGCCACCATACCTGAGTCAAACCGGCATAGAACTCGGTTTGATTGAACCAATAGTGTGAGCAGCAATCGCAAATCTTGATTTAGCCATGTGGAGAATCAAGGGGTGATTAAATCCCCAAGATTTCAGGGCAACGGTTGTTGAGAAAACAGCAATGTAACAGTACCTTACTCAAGTCATCATTAGAATTTGAGCTATATAATATGAGATACACACATTAAGACCTATTAGTTCATACATATTAGCACACTGCATATTGACACACACATATATTATACTATAGAAGACGGCACTCTAAAATAGATGAACTAGTCAACATACTTTATCTGAGAACAACAAGACTCATTTATGACTCCATATACGTTTTATTTAAATCAAAACACAAGGTGCAAGATATATATATATGGATGACAAATTGTCAAAAAAGAATGTAAAACATAAAATGGCTATTTACAATACACACACTTTATGATGATTTTTTTAATAAAACAAAAATTAAATTAGAAACTTCCCTGAATTAGATGCATGCCGGAATTCATGGATTAAGGGCCGGATTCTTCGCAATTTGTGTGGCTGCAAATCTTATTCTCAATCTCAAACGAGGTTTTGAGAAAATAGATATGCAACGGCTTTAAGCTTGACGCGGCGGATTCTTCGGAATCATCAACGACTTCAAACGTTAACTTACAAAGGTCCGATCTTTTCCGATTTAGTCTTTGAGACGAATATTTGCAAAGATCAAGCACTTTTAATTGATTACGGCGATTCGTAATCGATTAAACAGAGAACCAAGAAACATCGATTATTAAACGAGTATATTTAGTTGTCATGGAGCAATTTTGGAATCGACATTAAAGGAAAAAAACAGGAGAGAGGCGGCAAGGTGAAAGAATCGGCAAGGTGGAAAGAATTAGGTTTAAAGGTGAAGGAAAAATGGGTTATGTAGCAAGGGTCGAAAAGTCGAGGTTCAAAACAAACATTAGAGAAATTGGATCAAACAAAAAAGAAGCAGATAAAGTCCATTGAATTGTTTAATGGGCCACACATCGTATTATGTCATGACACAACATATAATATATAATAACGTAATCAAATATACCTGCAAAAGGGTTAGTGACATGATGTAGATATGATCAACTAAATTAAGTGTCACTTAAAAAAAACTTTAAAAGCTTTAAAACAAAAGGGATGTTGTTTTGAAAATTAATCAACAACTATATATACTACAAAATACTCAACATTCTCCCCCTTTGATTTATTTTCAAAATAACACTTTTAAAGCTTTTAAGGGATAGTTTTAAAAGTCATGGAGAGTGTAACTCCCCTAAATACAAGCCCCTTAATTAGAGCTTTCTAACTTTAATTATAAAAATAGTTCAACTTTTAAAAGCTTTATATACTACTCTCTCCCCCTTAGTTTGAAAATTAATCAAACAAGGTTTTAAAGACACCGGGTTGAGAGTTATATCACAAAATACTATAATATACGAGAGTATAAGAGACTTCCCTTTTTGGTATCAAGTGGTATGATACCAATTGCTTTTCAAACATTCAATCTAAGGCACTATCATGCCATATATGTCATTTTAGCACATAAAAGTTGGTAACCTGCAAAACAGATATAGGCTATGGTACCCTTTACATTTTGGGTCCTTCAGAGTTAGAATCAGACTTGAGAGAATCTTTCCGAACCCATACTTTTCGTACCCTTGGTTTATGTCCAGTCTTCTTAGTCCAAGTGGAGTGAGTTGAGTGATCACAGTGAAGTGGGATTGGATAGTATGTGTTCTGATGCATTCTCAGAATCTGATCTTGCCAAAATAGCAAATTGACCAAGTAGGGTCAACTTGAGGTTGTCTAACCGTGTAGTCGGGTGCTTGGTGTATCACGCGGGGTCATGAAATGAAGGTGTGTAGAAACTAGGTGTAGCATAGTTAGCATGATGATTTTGGTTCTATTGAGCATAGCTCCTTGAACCTCTACGATCATACATATATGCGTGGTTTTGTGAAGAGGAACGATGTGAGGAGTGTGAACGTGTTGATGAAGCGTTCTTTGGTGGTGTGGGAATATTTTGCCTATAAGTGTAATTAGGTGCTTGATAAATCCTAGGATCCTGATATCTATATGAATTATCATTATGAGCATGATATCTATATGATTGTGTATGCGCATTGCTATAGGCATGATTTCTAGGTGATTCATAATCAGATTGACAAGAGTAGTTCTTTGGTGTGTAGTTCCTAGAACCTCTCCTATCATACTGATATGCGTGATTCTTCCTATTATTTCTAGTGTTTGAAGTATGCTGTGAACTGTGTGTCTTTGAAGATGAAGCATACTTAGATGTGTTATTGGGTGCAACATTTTGTTCCGGTGATGCATGTTCAAGTGTAATGGGTCGGGGCACAAATGTTTCCTTTTGAGACTTGGGATCAGTGACTATAGACTCATTCAAGGTTTCTTCCTTAGAAGTAACATGAATGGGTTCAGTGTGACCCGGGGATTCTTTAGGAGATGACAGAGAAGTTTCCAATCTAGCAAGATTGTTTTCAAGCTGTTGAACAGCTTCTTTTAATTTATCTCTCTCATTTCGTAAAGATTCCAATTCAGTCTCATAGTCGGAAGCATTTTGCTTCAAATCAACTTCAAGAGATTTAACTTTTGATTCAAGTTGATTTGAGGTGCTCATTAAGGAACATATGAGTTGGTCTTTCTCTACTATGTCGTTTTTGAGACCCTTATTAGTTTTTAATAGAGACTTACATTTATTTTTGAAAACTTTAGCAATTTCAAAGATGTCGGGAGTTTCTTTGATTCGAGTCGTAGCTTGATTCTCGAATTTGATTGAAGATTGTGATTGGTTGTCGAAACCTCGAATTTGATTGTGCTTTATTGCTCGAATGTTCATCAATTTTGGCTCCAAGAGCCAACTCATGCATATAGTCTCATTAGAAGGGCTTTAGATCTAGCCAAACGCTTTTTTTTGCGCCCCATTTTCGTATATGATTGGCAAAAAGATTGTTTCGCAAAAATACCAAACTCAAAAGACACAAGTGTATTATACCACGTAAAATTGGTTTATATCAATCAATTAAATATCACAAGGAGGGCACTTCAATTATAATCCAAAAGATGTCAAAACACAATACTTATAAGATAATTATATGTGAAGCACTATATGTGAAAAATAAACAAATAGGACAAATAAGCACAAAAAAAAGATGATCACAAAAGTTAATACCGAGGTTTGATCACTAAGTGACCAAGCTCTGATACCAATTGTTGGATCGATAATGCGCAAATAAACACTCTAGAGGGAGGGTGAATAGAGTGTTAACCAATTTATGAACTCTTTTTCGATAAATCAACACAAGTATTAAACAACTAAGGCGGAAGCTAACTTAGTCGGTTATTCGCTTGTGTTATAAAACCTTAGTGATCAAATTAATTAATTTATGTGATCAAAAGCACAACACAAATATGTTCACAAAATTGTGCAATCGATTAAGAGAGTAGAGAATAAATATTCGACGATTCGATTTCAATATATATAAACAAATTGCGTAACTAAAAGCTTAAACAATCTTTGAACAAAGATAGGATATATTTTACTAAAATTGCAAAAACAAGTTGTATAACAAGCTGTACAAGACAACTTAATATCTGCAGCTGATCCTAATATATTAACACAAAATTGCGGTCAAAAATATATTACAACCATCAATAATATTACAGTTCAATTTTCAATAAATTAAACTAATACAAATCAGAACAGGTGCAGCCAAAAACAAGTTCAGCAACACAACAGGTTGTTGCAAGAGAACAGATTCGGCAAATATATGCAGGCACTGATCAAGCAGGATCAAGGCAGCAAAGATGACAGGATTCAGCAAGAAAGGTGCAGCAAGATCAGCAAATCAGGTTCCGCAATGGATTAAGATTCAGCAGGAAAACAGACTGACTTACAGACTCAGTAAAACACCATAAAGGGGGTGTTTCAAGCTTGATTAACAGCAACTCAAGGTATGCTGATGATCAGACTTAAAACCAGTAAATTATGGGGATCAAACAGACCTGAATCAGAAAGACTTGATGCAAATCGAGGCAAAGACTTAAGGTCTTTGATCCTTCACCAAATCAAGGCCTGCACCACTAGCCTCACTAGGCAAGTCAGTAATGGCACTTGCACTGCATGGACTTAGTGTCAACTACCTTGATAGGCAATGATCAAATACCAAAATCAAAGCCTCAAACATGATGAACAAACTCAGACAAACACAACGGCAAAATCAGTATCAAAACACAGACTACTATAATGTCGAATTCAAGGCAATCAAGACACATTCACGAGATCACGAGAAAAGTGCAAGGAATGAGTCAATGTGTTACCTCCAAAAGAAGAACACCAAAGACCTCGATCCATCGATTTCGTCTAAGTTGTTGATTGGTACCACTCCTTTCAACAACAAGGACCAGAATCAAGCTTTGATTCACAGCAGGAAGAACAAAGCACCAAACTCTACTTCTGTATTACTAGACACGAACACAGAACAGAAAACTTTAAAGTGAAAAAAGGAATGTAGGATTGCTCAAGAATAGGAATTCTGAGTTGTTGCAATCTCATTCACTCTATTAGTCTATTTATAGCCTAGAGGGCATGTAAAAACCCTTAAGCAACAAGACTCTCATAAGTCAGCTCATTGACTTGAATCTCAAAAATCATTATGTACTAACTAATTAACTCAAGTGTAAAAACACTGATTTAGTACACTCGATTTAACCCAAGTGCTATAACTCGTAATTGGTTCGGTTTATATGTTTTGTTAACGCAATTCACTTTGTGCCACCCGGTTGCCAATTAAGGCCGGTAATAGGGCTCTTTAGGTCGTGAATTTTGTTGAACCTTTTAATTTGAACCGAACGAATTACTAACACTATGGGGAGCTATTTAACACTTAAGAGATGTCTCTAGACTAGATTAATCCGTCCGGTTTGACCCAAAATCGAACCAAAATTATTATACACATAACACACGGGTTCGACTTTGAAGTCAAAATTATTTTGACTCGAGTTTGATGTAAACCGAGCATCAAACCACGATGGTCGGGTCAAGCCACCATACCCGAGTCAAACCGGCATAGAACTCGGTTTGATTGAACCAATAGTGTGAACAGCAAATCGCAAATCTTGATTTAGCCATGTGGAGAATCAGGGGTGATTAAATCCCCAAGATTTCGTGGCAACGGTTGTTGAGAAAACAAAGAATGTAATGAAGACCTTACTCAAGTCATCATTAGAATTTGAGCTATATAATATGAGATACACACATTAAGACCTATTAGTTCATACATATTAGCACACCGCATATTGACACACACATATATTATACTATAGAAGACGGCACACTAAAATAGATGAACTAGTCAACATACTTTATCTGAGAACAACAAGACTCATTTATGACTCCATATACGTTTTATTTAAATCAAAACACAAGGTGCAGATATATATATATATGGATGACAAATTGTCAAAAGAATGTAAAACATAAAATGGCTATTTACAATACACACACTTTATGATGATTTTTTTTTAATAAAACAAAAATTAAATTAGAAACTTCCCTGAATTAGATGCATGCCGGAATTCATGGATTAAGGGCCGGATTCTTCGCAATTTGTGTGGCTGCAAATCTTATTCTCAATCTCAAACGAGGTTTTGAGAAAATAGATATGCAACGGCTTTAAGCTTGACGCGGCCGGATTCTTCGGAATCATCAACAGCTTCAAACGTTAACTTACAAAGGTCCGATCTTTTGCCGATTTAGTGCTGAGACGAATATTTGCAAAGATCAAGCACTTCAGAATTGATTACGGCGATTCAGAATCAGTTAAACAGAGAACCAAGAAACATCGATTATTAAACGAGTATATTTAGCTGTCATGGAGCAATTTTCGGAACTGACATTAAAGGAAAGAAACAGGGAGAGAGGCGGCAAGGTGAAAGAATCGGCAAGGTGGAAAGAATTAGGTTTAAGGCTGAAGGAAAAATGGGTTATGTAGCAAGGGTCGAAAGCTGAGGTTCAAAACAAACATTAGAGAAATTGGATCAAACAAAAAGAAGCAGATAAAGTCCATTGAATTGTTTAATGGGCCACACATCGTATTATGTCATGACACAACATATAATATATAATAACGTAATCAAATATACCTGCAAAAGGGTTAGTGACATGATGTAGATATGATCAACTAAATTAAGTGTCACTTAAAAAAAACTTTAAAAGCTTTAAAACAAAAGGGATGTTGTTTTGAAAATTAATCAACAACTATATATACTACAAAATACTCAACATTCTCCCCCTTTGATTTATTTTCAAAATAACACTTTTAAAGCTTTTAAGGGATAGTTTTAAAAGTCATGGAGAGTGTAACTCCCCCTAAATACAAGCTCCCCCTTAATTAGAGCTTTCTAACTTTAATTATAAAAATAGTTCAACTTTTAAAAGCTTTATATACTACTCTCTCCCCCTTAGTTTGAAAATTAATCAAACAAGGTTTTAAAGACACCGGGTTGAGAGTTATATCACAAAATACTATAATATACGAGAGTATAAGAGACTTCCCTTTTTGGTATCAAGTGGTATGATACCAATTGCTTTTCAAACATTCAATCTAAGGCACTATCATGCCATATATGTCATTTTAGCACATAAAAGTTGGTAACCTGCAAAACAGATATAGGCTATGGTACCCTTTACATTTTGGGTCCTTCAGAGTTAGAATCAGACTTGAGAGAATCTTTCCGAACCCATACTTTTCGTACCCTTGGTTTATGTCCAGTCTTCTTAGTCCAAGTGGACTGAGTTGACTGATCACAGTGAAGTGGGATTGGATAGTATGTGTTCTGATGCATTCTCAGAATCTGATCTTGCCAAAATAGCAAATTGACCAAGTAGGGGTCAACTTGAGGTTGTCTAACCGTGTAGTCGGGTGCTTGGTGTATGCGGGGGTCATGAAATGAAGGTGTGTAGAAACTAGGTGTAGCATAGTTAGCATGATGATTTTGGTTCTGTTGAGCATAGCTCCTTGAACCTCTACGATCATACATATATGCGTGGTTTTGTGAAGAGGAACGATGTGAGGAGTGTGAACGTGTTGATGAAGCGTTCTTTGGTGGTGTGGGAATATTTTGCCTATAAGTGTAATTAGGTGCTTGATAAATCCTAGGATCCTGATATCTATATGAATTATCATTATGAGCATGATATCTATATGATTGTGTATGCGCATTGCTATAGGCATGATTTCTAGGTGATTCATAATCGATTGACAAGAGTAGTTCTTTGGTGTGTAGTTCTAGAACCTCTCCTATCATCTTGATATGCGTGATTCTTCCTATTATTTCTAGTGTTTGAAGTATGCTGTGAACTGTGTGTCTTTGAAGATGAAGCATACTTAGATGTGTTATTGGGTGCAACATTTTGTTCGGTGATGCATGTTCAAGTGTAATGGGTCGGGGCACAAATGTTTCCTTTGAGACTTGGGATCGGTGACTATAGACTCATTCAAGGTTTCTTCCTTAGAAGTAACATGAATGGGTTCAGTGTGACCCGGGGATTCTTTAGGAGATGACAGAGAAGTTTCCAATCTAGCAAGATTGTTTTCAAGCTGTTGAACAGCTTCTTTTAATTTATCTCTCTCATTTCGTAAAGATTCCAATTCAGTCTCATAGTCGGAAGCATTTTGCTTCAAATCAACTTCAAGAGATTTAACTTTTGATTCAAGTTGATTTGAGGTGCTCATTAAGGAACATATGAGTTGGTCTTTCTCTACTATGTCGTTTTTGAGACCCTTATTAGTTTTTAATAGAGACTTACATTTATTTTTGAAAACTTTAGCAATTTCAAAGATGTCAGGAGTTTCTTGATTCGAGTCGTAGCTTGATTTCGAATTTGATTGAAGATTGTGATTGGTTGTCGAAACCTCGGAATTTGATTGTGCTTTATTGCTCGAATGTTCATCAATTTTGGCTCCAAGAGCCAACTCATGCATAGGTCTATTAGAAGGGCTTTAGATCTAGCCAAAGCGTTTTTGCGTCCCATTTTCAGTATATGATTGGCAAAAAGATTGTTTCTGCAAAAATACCAAACTCAAAAGACACAAGTGTATTATACCACAGAAAATTGGTTTATATCAATCAATTAAATATCACAAGGAGGGGCACTTCAATTATAATCCAAAAAGATGTCAAAACACAATACTTATAAGATAATTATATGTGAAGCACTATATGTGAAAAATAAACAAATAGGACAAATAAGCACAAAAAAAAGATGATCACAAAAGTTAATACCGAGGTTTGATCACTAAGTGACCAAGCTCTGATACCAATTGTTGGATCGATAATGCGCAAATAAACACTCTAGAGGGAGGGTGAATAGAGTGTTAACCAATTTATGAACTCTTTTTCGATAAATCAACACAAGTATTAAACAACTAAGGCGGAAGCTAACTTAGTCGGTTATTCGCTTGTGTTATAAAACCTTAGTGATCAAATTAATTAATTTATGTGATCAAAAGCACAACACAAATATGTTCACAAAATTGTGCACTGATTAAGGAGTAGAGAATAAATATTCGACAGTTCAGTTTCAATATATATAAACAAATTGCAGAACTAAAAGCTTAAACAATGCTGAACAGTATAGGATATATTTTACTAAAATTGCAAAAACAAGTTGTATAACAAGCTGTACAAGACAACTTAATATCTGCAGCTGATCCTAATATATTAACACAAAATTGCGGTCAAAAATATATTACAACCATCAATAATATTACAGTTCAATTTTCAATAAATTAAACTAATACAAATCAGAACAGGTGCAGCCAAAAACAAGTTCAGCAACACAACAGGTTGTTGCAAGAGAACAGATTCGGCAAATATATGCAGGCACTGATCAAGCAGGATCAAGGCAGCAAAGATGACAGGATTCAGCAAAGAAAGGCAAAGCAAGATCAAACCAAATCAGTTCCGCAATGGATTAAGATTCAAGAGGAAAGCAGATCGACTTACAGACTCGGTAAAACACCATAAGGGGTGTTTCAAGCTTGATTAACAAACAACTCAAGGTATGCGATGATCGGACTTAAAACCCGATAAATTATGGGGATCAAACAGACTGAATCGAAAAAAGACTTGATCAAAATCGAGGCAAAGACTTAAGGTCTTTGATCCTTCACCAAATCAAGGCACTGACCACTAGCCTCACTAGCAAAATTTGTAATGGCACTTCGGACAGGCATGCACTTAGTGTCAACTACCTTGATAGGCAATGATCAAATACCAAAATCAAAGCCTCAAACACAGATGAACAAACTCAGACAAACACAACAGCAAAATCAGTATCAAAACACAGACTACTATAATGCTGAATTCAAGGCAATCAAGACACATTCACAGATCACAGAAAAGTGCAAGGAACAGAGTCAATGTGTTACCTCCAAAAGAAGAACACCAAAGACCTCAGTCCACTGATTCTGTCTAAGTTGTTGATTGGTACCACTCCTTTCAACAACAAGGACCAGAATCAAGCTTTGATTCACAGCAGGAAGAACAAAGCACCAAACTCTACTTCTGTATTACTAGACACGAACACAGAACAGAAAACTTTAAAGTGAAAAAGGAATGTAGGATTGCTCAAGAATAGGAATTCTGAGTTGTTGCAATCTCATTCACTCTATTAGTCTATTTATAGCCTAGAGGGCATGTAAAAACCCTTAAGCAACAAGACTCTCATAAGTCAGCTCATTGACTTGAATCTCAAAAATCATTATGTACTAACTAATTAACTCAAGTGTAAAAACACTGATTTAGTACACTGATTTAACCCAAGTGCTATAACTCAGAATTGGTTCGGTTTATATGTTTTGTTAACGCGCAATTCACTTTGTGCCACCGGGTTGCCAATTAAGGCCGGTAATAGGGCTCTTTAGGCTGTGAATTTTGTTGAACCTTTTAATTTGAACCGAACGAATTACTAACACTATGGGGAGCTATTTAACACTTAAGAGATGTCTCCTAGACTAGATTAATCCGTCCCGGTTTGACCCAAAACTGAACCAAAATTATTATACACATAACACACGGGTTCAGCTTTGAAGTCAAAATTATTTTGACTCAGAGTTTGATGTAAACCGAGCATCAAACCCTGATGGTCGGGTCAAGCCACCATACGAGTCAAACCGGCATAGAACTCGGTTTGATTGAACCAATAGTGTGAGCAGCAATCGCAAATCTTGATTTAGCCATGTGGAGAATCAAGGGGTGATTAAATCCCCAAGATTTCAGGGCAACGGTTGTTGAGAAAACAGCAATGTAACAGTACCTTACTCAAGTCATCATTAGAATTTGAGCTATATAATATGAGATACACACATTAAGACCTATTAGTTCATACATATTAGCACACTGCATATTGACACACACATATATTATACTATAGAAGACGGCACACTAAAATAGATGAACTAGTCAACATACTTTATACAAAACAACAAGACTCATTTATGACTCCATATACGTTTTATTTAAATCAAAACACAAGGTGCAGTACATATATATATGGATGACAAATTGTCAAAAGAACAGGTAAAACATAAAATGGCTATTTACAATACACACACTTTATGATGATTTTTTTTTAATAAAACAAAAATTAAATTAGAAACTTCCCTGAATTAGATGCATGCCGGAATTCATGGATTAAGGGCCGGATTCTTCGCAATTTGTGTGGCTGCAAATCTTATTCTCAATCTCAAACGAGGTTTTGAGAAAATAGATATGCAACGGCTTTAAGCTTGACGCGGCCGGATTCTTCGGAATCATCAACAGCTTCAAACGTTAACTTACAAAGGTCCGATCTTTTCCCGATTTAGTGCTGAGACGAATATTTGCAAAGATCAAGCACTTTGAATTGATTACTGGCGATTCGAGAATCGGTTAAACAGAGAACCAAGAAACATCGATTATTAAACGAGTATATTTAGTGTCATGGAGCAATTTTGGAGCCGACATTAAAGGAAAGAAACAGAGAGAGGCGGCAAGGTGAAAGAATCGGCAAGGTGGAAAGAATTAGGTTTAAGGCTGAAGGAAAAATGGGTTATGTAGCAAGGGTCGAAAGCTGAGGTTCAAAACAAACATTAGAGAAATTGGATCAAACAAAAAGAAGCAGATAAAGTCCATTGAATTGTTTAATGGGCCACACATCGTATTATGTCATGACACAACATATAATATATAATAACGTAATCAAATATATACGCAAAAGGGTTAGTGACATGATGTAGATATGATCAACTAAATTAAGTGTCACTTAAAAAAAACTTTAAAAGCTTTAAAACAAAAGGGATGTTGTTTTGAAAATTAATCAACAACTATATATACTACAAAATACTCAACATTCTCCCCCTTTGATTTATTTTCAAAATAACACTTTTAAAGCTTTTAAGGGATAGTTTTAAAAGTCATGGAGAGTGTAACTCCCCCTAAATACAAGCTCCCCCTTAATTAGAGCTTTCTAACTTTAATTATAAAAATAGTTCAACTTTTAAAAGCTTTATATACTACTCTCTCCCCCTTAGTTTGAAAATTAATCAAACAAGGTTTTAAAGACACCGGGTTGAGAGTTATATCACAAAATACTATAATATACGAGAGTATAAGAGACTTCCCTTTTTGGTATCAAGTGGTATGATACCAATTGCTTTTCAAACATTCAATCTAAGGCACTATCATGCCATATATGTCATTTTAGCACATAAAAGTTGGTAACCTGCAAAACAGATATAGGCTATGGTACCCTTTACATTTTGGGTCCTTCTGAGTTAGAATCAGACTTGAGAGAATCTTTCCGAACCCATACTTTTCGTATTCTTGGTTTATGTCCAGTCTTCTTAGTCCAAGTGGAGTGAGTTGAGTGATCACAGTGAAGTGGGATTGGATAGTATGTGTTCTGATGCATTCTCGAATCGATCTTGCCAAAATAGCAAATTGACCAAGTAGGGGTCAACTTGAGGTTGTCTAACCGTGTAGTCGGGTGCTTGGTGTATGCGGGGGTCATGAAATGAAGGTGTGTAGAAACTAGGTGTAGCATAGTTAGCATGATGATTTTGGTTCTGTTGAGCATAGCTCCTTGAACCTCTACGATCATACATATATGCGTGGTTTTGTGAAGAGGAACGATGTGAGGAGTGTGAACGTGTTGATGAAGCGTTCTTTGGTGGTGTGGGAATATTTTGCCTATAAGTGTAATTAGGTGCTTGATAAATCCTAGGATCCTGATATCTATATGAATTATCATTATGAGCATGATATCTATATGATTGTGTATGCGCATTGCTATAGGCATGATTTCTAGGTGATTCATAATCAGATTGACAAGAGTAGTTCTTTGGTGTGTAGTTCCTAGAACCTCTCCTATCATACTGATATGCGTGATTCTTCCTATTATTTCTAGTGTTTGAAGTATGCTGTGAACTGTGTGTCTTTGAAGATGAAGCATACTTAGATGTGTTATTGGGTGCAACATTTTGTTCCGGTGATGCATGTTCAAGTGTAATGGGTCGGGGCACAAATGTTTCCTTTTGAGACTTGGGATCAGTGACTATAGACTCATTCAAGGTTTCTTCCTTAGAAGTAACATGAATGGGTTGATGTGACCCGGGATTCTTTAGGAGATGATGAGAGAAGTTTCCAATCTAGCAAGATTGTTTTCAAAATTGAATGCTTCTTCTTTAATTTATCTCTCTCATTTCAGTAAAGATTCCAATTCGATCTCATAGTCGGAAGCATTTTGCTTCAAATCAACTTCAAGAGATTTAACTTTTGATTCAAGTTGATTTGAGGTGCTCATTAAGGAACATATGAGTTGGTCTTTCTCTACTATGTCGTTTTGAGACCCTTATTAGTTTTTAATAGAGACTTACATTTATTTTTGAAAACTTTAGCAATTTCAAAGATGTCGAGGAGTTTCTTGATTTCGAGAGTCGTAGCTTGATTCTCGAATTTGATTTGAAGATTGTGATTGGTTGTCGAAACCTCTCGGAATTTGATTGTGCTTTATTGCTCGAATGTTCATCAATTTTGGCTCCAAGAGCCAACTCATGCATAGGTCTATTAGAAGGGCTTTAGATCTAGCCAAACGTTTTTTTTGCGTCCCATTTTAGTATATGATTGGCAAAAGATTGTTTCGCAAAAATACCAAACTCAAAAGACACAAGTGTATTATACCACAGAAAATTGGTTTATATCAATCAATTAAATATCACAAGGAGGGGCACTTCAATTATAATCCAAAAAGATGTCAAAACACAATACTTATAAGATAATTATATGTGAAGCACTATATGTGAAAAATAAACAAATAAGACAAATAAGCACAAAAAAAAGATGATCACAAAAGTTAATACCGAGGTTTGATCACTAAGTGACCAAGCTCTGATACCAATTGTTGGATCGATAATGCGCAAATAAACACTCTAGAGGGAGGGTGAATAGAGTGTTAACCAATTTATGAACTCTTTTCGATAAATCAACACAAGTATTAAACAACTAAGGCGGAAGCTAACTTAGTCGGTTATTCGCTTGTGTTATAAAACCTTAGTGATCAAATTAATTAATTTATGTGATCAAAAGCACAACACAAATATGTTCACAAAATTGTGCACTGATTAAGGAGTAGAGAATAAATATTCGATGATTCGGTTTCAATATATATAAACAAATTGCGTAACTAAAAGCTTAAACAATTTGAACATTATAGGATATATTTTACTAAAATTGCAAAAACAAGTTGTATAACAAGTGTACATAAGACAACTTAATATCTGTGGTGATCCTAATATATTAACACAAAATTGCGGTCAAAAATATATTACAACCATCAATAATATTACAGTTCAATTTTCAATAAATTAAACTAATACAAATCAGAACAGGTGCAGCCAAAAACAAGTTCAGCAACACAACAGGTTGTTGCAAGAGAACAGATTCGGCAAATATATGCAGGCACTGATCAAGCAGGATCAAGGCAGCAAAGATGACGAGATTCAAAGCAAGAAAGGTGCAAAGCAAGATCAAGCAAATCAGTTCCGCAATGGATTAAGATTCAAGAGGAAAGCAGTGACGACTTACAGACTCGGTAAAACACCATAAAGGGGTGTTTCAAGCTTGATTAATGACAACTCAAGGTATGCGATGATCGGACTTAAAACCAATAAATTATGGGGATCAAACAGACTGAATCGAGAAAGACTTGACCTCAAATCGAGGCAAAGACTTAAGGTCTTTGATCCTTCACCAAATCAAGGCACTGCACCACTAGCCTCACTAGCAAGTCTGTAATGGCACTTCGGACCAGCATGACTTAGTGTCAACTACCTTGATAGGCAATGATCAAATACCAAAATCAAAGCCTCAAACACAGATGAACAAACTCGAGACAAACACAACAAAGAAAATCGGTATCAAAACACAGACTACTATAATGTGAATTCAAGGCAATCAAGACACATTCACGAGATCACGAGAAAAGTGCAAGGAATGCAGAGTCAATGTGTTACCTCCAAAAGAAGAACACCAAAGACCTCACCCACTTGATTCGTCTAAGTTGTTGATTGGTACCACTCCTTTCAACAACAAGGACCAGAATCAAGCTTTGATTCACAGCAGGAAGAACAAAGCACCAAACTCTACTTCTGTATTACTAGACACGAACACAGAACAGAAAACTTTAAAGTGAAAAAAGGAATGTAGGATTGCTCAAGAATAGGAATTCTGAGTTGTTGCAATCTCATTCACTCTACTAGTCTATTTATAGCCTAGAGGGCATGTAAAAACCCTTAAGCAACAAGACTCTCATAAGTCAGCTCATTGACTTGAATCTCAAAAATCATTATGTACTAACTAATTAACTCAAGTGTAAAAACACCGATTTAGTACATCGATTTAACCCAAGTGCTATAACTCGAATTGGTTCGGTTTATATGTTTTGTTAACGCAATTCACTTTGTGCCACCGGGTTGCCAATTAAGGCCGGTAATAGGGCTCTTTAGGTCGTGAATTTTGTTGAACCTTTTAATTTGAACCGAGCGAATTACTAACACTATGGGGAGCTATTTAACACTTAAGAGAGGTCTCTAGACTAGATTAATCCGTCCGGTTTGACCCAAAATCGAACCAAAATTATTATACACATAACACACGGGTTCGACTTTGAAGTCAAAATTATTTTGACTCGAGTTTGATGTAAACCGAGCATCAAACCACGATGGTCGGGTCAAGCCACCATACCCGAGTCAAACCGGCATAGAACTCGGTTTGATTGAACCAATAGTGTGAGCAGCAAGCGCAAATCTTGATTTAGCCATGTGGAGAATCAAGGGGTGATTAAATCCCCAAGATTTCAGAGGCAACGGTTGTTGAGAAAACAAAGAATGTAACGATTACCTTACTCAAGTCATCATTAGAATTTGAGCTATATAATATGAGATACACACATTAAGACCTATTAGTTCATACATATTAGCACACCGCATATTGACACACACATATATTATACTATAGAAGACGGCACACTAAAATAGATGAACTAGTCAACATACTTTATCTGAGAACAACAAGACTCATTTATGACTCCATATACGTTTTATTTAAATCAAAACACAAGGTGCAATACATATATATATGGATGACAAATTGTCAAAAAAGAATGTAAAACATAAAATGGCTATTTACAATACACACACTTTATGATGATTTTTTTTTAATAAAACAAAAATTAAATTAGAAACTTCCCTGAATTAGATGCATGCCGGAATTCATGGATTAAGGGCCGGATTCTTCGCAATTTGTGTGGCTGCAAATCTTATTCTCAATCTCAAACGAGGTTTTGAGAAAATAGATATGCAACGGCTTTAAGCTTGACGCGGCCGGATTCTTCGGAATCATCAACAGCTTCAAACGTTAACTTACAAAGGTCCGATCTTTTCCCGATTTAGTGCTGAGACGAATATTTGCAAAGATCAAGCACTTCAGAATTGATTACGGCGATTCAGAATCAGTTAAACAGAGAACCAAGAAACATCGATTATTAAACGAGTATATTTAGCTGTCATGGAGCAATTTTCGGAACTGACATTAAAGGAAAGAAACAGGGAGAGAGGCGGCAAGGTGAAAGAATCGGCAAGGTGGAAAGAATTAGGTTTAAGGCTGAAGGAAAAATGGGTTATGTAGCAAGGGTCGAAAGCTGAGGTTCAAAACAAACATTAGAGAAATTGGATCAAACAAAAGAAGCGAGATAAAGTCCATTGAATTGTTTAATGGGCCACACATCGTATATTATGTCATGACACAACATATAATATATAATAACGTAATCAAATATACCTGCAAAAGGGTTAGTGACATGATGTAGATATGATCAACTAAATTAAGTGTCACTTAAAAAAAACTTTAAAAGCTTTAAAACAAAAGGGATGTTGTTTTGAAAATTAATCAACAACTATATATACTACAAAATACTCAACATGGCCTATCCTCAAGCAAATGGGCAGGTAGAGCAAACCAACAGGCAGATAAAACACGGACTGAAGAAAAGGTTGGAACAAGAGGGGTCTCATTGGTAGGCCATCTTCCAAATATCTTGTGGGCATATAGAACCACCCCAAATGCTGCCACTCAAGAAACTCCATACTCTTTAGCATATGGATGTGAGGCAGTAATACCACCAGAGATTGGGCACAAGTCTCCCAGAACCGAATTGTACTGTCCAGAAACTCAGGAAGTGGACATGCTGCATCTCAAAGACGAGCTGGAGCACAAAAGGGACATAGCCTTGATACAAATGGCCAAATACAAACAGAGGATTGCTCAGTACTACAACTCCAAAGTTAAAGGTACGTATTTTAAAGAGGGCGATTTAGTTCTGAGGCGAAATGAGGCCAGCAATCAAGGCCCCACTGGAAAGCTAGACCCAAATTGGGAAGGTCCTTATAAAATTATCAAAGTGCATGGAAAAGGATCTTATCAACTAGCTAATGCCTCTGGCAAAACTGTTCCTAGAAGTTGGAACGCTGTTCATTTAAGAAAGTTTTTTCCTTAAAGTAATTTCATGTTTTTCTGAGTAATGCTACTTTGAATATAAATCTCTGTTCATTCTGTGACTGTTATATGATATTTTAACTTGTGTTGAAACACGAAACTAAAAATAGAACGTGGCAGCGCAAGGATTCTGGGCAGAAGTCCCACTTAAAAAAATGTGTAAGTGCCAAACTTGCAGTGCAAGGGCATTCTGGGCAAAAGATCCAATTAAAAAGCACACAAAGGCTAAACTTGCAGCGCAAGAAAATTCTGTGCACAGAATAGGAAATTATAAATGCCAAACTCGCAGTGCGAGGGCATCCTGGGCAGAGGACCCACATTAAAAACACACAAGTGTTAAACTTGCGGCGCAAGAAAACTCAGTGCAGAGCACATAGTAAAAATATGAAGATACCAAACTTGCAGTGCAAGAATGTCTTGGGGAGAAAAAAATAATGGTCTATGCATTACGGATATTCTGAGCAGAGGATAAAAAATCCTAACTTCTTTGCAGCGCAACATGAAGTAAAGATTAATGAATATCAAAGCGAATATCAAATGCAAAGGGCACATATTCAAAAGTACAATCCCAAAAATTTCAAAGATCAAAATACATCAAAAGCTGTACGGAGCAGCAAAAATTCAAAGTTCAAAAAACATGTAAATCAAGAGGTGGAAGGAGCTGAAGGCTGAGCAGGTTTTTCAGAAGGCTGAATGGATTTCTTCTTATCATACTTGCCAATTATGTCTTCTCCATTTTTGTACTCTTCATATCGCTTTGTGAAGACTTCACCCGCTTTCTTGTCATACAACTTGTGATTAGGCAGAGAGTTAATCACCAGGTCAGCAGGTTTGGCCTCATCGACACCGAGTGTATATCCTCTGCGCAGCGCCGGAGCTAGGATGATTTGGATTTCCTCATAGGTTTGAGGAGAAGATTTATACCCAGCAACAACCTTCTGGACAACATTCTGGGCAGGAATTTCCTCCATCTGCCTCAGAGTTTCGTCAAAGTCAGCTTTCATCTTCTTAACTGTGGTCAGATGTTGCAGGTGTTCCTCATCCATTTTCTTCAGACGCTGATCTCTCAATTTCAACTGCTCCTCCTGAGTAAAGATCAAGCCCTCAGCTTTGGCAAGATCAGACTTCAATCTCTCAATCTCCAGATGAGCAGCGAGATTGGCTTATTCCAAACTGGCCACCTTAGCATTGGCCTCATGGTTGGATTCTTCCAAACTAGCTACTTTAGCATTGGCCTCGTCCAACTGAATTGCTTTATGCTGCAGAGCAGAAATGTCTTTGGCCATGCTAGCGGTTTTCTTATGCAGGGCCTTACCCAGGCGGTAACACTACAAAAGAAAAAGTCTTAGAAGACAGAAATTAAAGGAAAATGAAAGCTATATAAAAACCACTTACAGAATCCGCAAAGTCATCAGCAGACATGTCTTCAAAGTTGAAGGAAGAACCACTTGCAGAACTGCCAGAGGAGGTAGACCTGTGCCTCTTTTTCTGTCTTTGAGCAACAGTCCTAAGGGGAACTGTATTCAAATCAGCAGTCTGACCACTAGGAAGATCTTCCTCAATTGTCAAATCCACAGGGTCCACCGCACTCAGGATGTTCTGGTCAGAAGGATTAGCAGTGGGGATTGTTTCCGGCGCAGCATCAAAGCCAGTGCCCATCGCTGCATCCTCTTGATGACCAAAGATTTCACCACCTTCTGGGATAATGGACAGAGTTCGTTCAGAATCTTCTACAATCTGTTCTGCCTCCTCCTCCTCCTCATCATCGATGTCAATGTTAAGAAGATCGTCTACGTTGGCCACTACAAGAATGAAGGACAATCAAAACATATTCAAAAACAAACATACATTTTTTATACTGCTTTTTGGAGAACTCCACATAACCAACAGGACCGGCAGTGTGAAGCTGAGCAGCATCTATCAAAGCAGAACTTATAAAATCTAAGGTCAGAGATATATTGTTGATGGCCAGATACTCAACATAAGTAGCATCAATAAAGTCTTCCAATTTGTCCTTCATTGAAGAAGTGTTCCAGCGACCAAGATTTGCCTCAGTATTGTGCCTCACAAAGAAGAAACGCTCTGACCACTTTTTCCTAGTCTTATCCTTGCCAGAGAGAGGAATAATGTGACTTAATTTACCAGCCCTACGACAGAAGTGGTACCATCCTCCACTACCTTGTGTCAATTTGCACTGATAAAAGTTCCTAAATAACCTCACAGAGAAGGGCGTGGTGTTCAGGCGACACCAAATCATAAAACCTACCAGGAATTTGACACTGTTTGGGTGTATTTGACCAACCCCTAACTTATAATATTTCATTACCTCAATACACCCAGGAGGGAGAGGAAACCTTAACCCACTCTGAAGTTGATCGGCATAGACTGTACAGAAGCCATCTGGGGGATTGTAAGCATACTCAGAAGGTTTGGAAAGCAGGACTTCATAAGGATCAGTACGGATTTTGTAAGTTTTCAACAAACCAACCATCTCCGTCTTCGTCATCTTGCTAGAGATACCATGGCAAGCCATTATCGCCTTAGTCTTATCGAATCGATTTATCTCTCTCTTTAAAGTACTCAAAAAAGCTGTGTGATCTTCTGGATACTGGTTAACAATGGAGGTAGGAGTAAAAATCCCTGGGGGAAAAAGGTGAGAAGGCAAGAGACACAGAGGATTGTCCCCAAAAGTGGAGGTATTCCTCAAGTCAATCGAAGAGGACGGATGATTGATGTCTACCACAGTTTCAAGATTGAAAACGGGATTAGAAGAACTCACTTCTTCAATTTCTAGGGCAATCGAGGGTTTTTCTGGCGATTCGAACAACCTTTCTATAGAATCACTAGAAGCTGTACTGGCTCTCAGACTCATGAACGAAATCAACGATTTCAAGAAGAAGAAAAGTAATTCAAAAAGGAGACTTACTTGTAACTGCTGGATCGCGATTCCAAGGGTTTGATATAATGGTGTTGACTGACAAGAGAGGCGATTATATGACAAGAAATGGATGCGACGCAATGGTTCAATTTACCGTTATAATGATGACTAGGCGCAACTTGGCCTCCTTTAACGAAATATTAAAGACAGGATTTGAAGCGTTTCAGACTAAAGCGGCTGTGAAGCAGTCTGCCCTAGTCTGGGGGGACTTATGATGATAGATGGGCCTACTGGGCCGGGTTACGCATAATTGGGCCAGGCCCAAAGTTAAATAGTCAAGACAATGGATCGGCAAGACAGGACCATAGGCTGACCAGAATAGTCGTAAGTGCTGACCAGAATAGTCGGCGGAGCAGGACTCTATCATGCGACGTGTAAAAGTTTCTCCAGACAGAACGCTTGGCTGCGCAGAAGAGTTTCTGAGCAGAATGATCGGCTAAGTACAACGAAGACTGAGTCAACATCAGTTCAACCGCCTGTAGACGTGGGTAGACCCCACCATCAATAGTGTACATAAATAACCGGTAATAACCTCCCATCATGTAAAGGAGGGGATCACGATTTACAACTATAAAGGGAACACCCTGAACTACGAGGGGGACTTGATTCCAGTTTATCACTTAAATTGGATACGTAGGCAGTTCTCTCAAGAGTTCAGTCCAAAGTTATACCCAAATATTTGTGTTCTTATACTATTTTCCTAATTAGAATTACCCAATTACCCGATTGTAATATCCGTACAATATCATGCACCTATAAAGTGTGTGGGTGAAAAGTCCGGTAATAAGAAAGCATCAATGGAGAGCCTAGTAATTAATCATGCGTAAGACAGAAAAAGAATTGAAAATTGTACATGAGTGAAGATCAACCTCAGAATCTCTTGAACCAAGTAGACTCCTGTCATTGATATTAGATGATCCTACCATTGATATTCGATCATCAGCAATCAATACTTTGCTATGGACATAAACCTGCGAGGAAATTCGAGTGAAGTAAAAAAATATGCTAGGAAAACACATGCAGTGATCATCAGACAAGGCATAGATAATAACACGTGCTCCCATAGATAATAACTCGACTTGATATCGGAGCACGAGGTTATGAGATCAAAGACAGATACTATTACTCCCGTTGCTACTTTCCTGTTAACATGTCTACTCTTGTCTACGTGTTGGCAAGCCCACATGCGAAGGGGCTTGTGAGATATATGTAAAAACTACATGCGTTTTCTTTTATAGCTTTAGCTTTAAGGTGAGACAGTGTTTCCGTAACTTCTATGGGTCTTTTGAATTGCCATTAGTTGATGTTTAGTACAGTTTAAACTAGGGTTAAAATGTAGGGACCAACATATAACCTGACTTGTCACTAGAGGTCCATCTTCAGACAGCCTGCCATAAGTCCTCAAACCATAAAAGGAGATGTAGTCTTCTGTCTTGGGACCTAGCAAAGAATAAAGATTATGAAGTATTGAATGTTTTCCTCGGCATATTGTTCGATATTGCCAATGCATGATTGCTCTAACAGTGGCTGCACCACTGTCATCAAGACGGCCCTGAAAAATCGGAATAGATTTGTTTAAAAAAAACTTACTCAAAAGTAGACATGGAGATCTTTCCGAAGAACAAACATTTGTATACCTGGAAGCCAGGCAAGAGTAGGATGAAAACTATAACTCTTCAGCATTTATTTTCGCTCGTAATATTCGCTTGTACAAAGCATCCAATACACGGTTCTGTATTGTTTCATCACCGGGAAGGCCTGATATAAAAAATTGATTCTGAAAATAGATACGATGATGTCAGTAACTTGAAAAAGATAAACCCCATCATTTTCACACTAGAGCCCATGTATGAATGAGAGAGCTAAGCAAATGATGGCCTTTGGCCATTGTTCAAGCAATGACAAGCTAACAAAATGATGGGAAAGGACACAGACACACACACACACACACATATGTTGATGTACGTAAGCATACATTGTCCCACACCTCTGTAAAAGCCAAGCTCATCCCAAGAACCCACTCCGGTTTTTTTTTTTTAATATCAACTGAACCTATGATGAAATATGAACCTGGTCCTGTGAATTCAATGCTTTTACCACAGCACTACTATTACTATGAAGTGCTTTTTTGTAAGAAATATGCTATTCATATAAAGAATGAAACCACGGAACACCAAATACAAAATTTTGTTTGTAAATAACAGTATGGAATAGTCTGTTGTGAGGTATTTAGGGGTGTCTTGGACTCTGTGCAAAGTGGGGCATTGTTAATGAAAGTTATCTGAATTACCTCAATATAAATGAAGTGTTCAGCTTTCTCAATCACTGAACAGTAAGCGTTATGAATGCTTTCTTCAGTTGACTTCCAGCAGACCAATGGCTTACACTTCTGACGATCTGCAAAGTATCATACACGAATATGACCAAGCATTATTAGACACAATCCTGAATTAGGAAAAATGTTATAAAAATAAATGACAAAAACAAGATGAATGGGAGAAATTTTTAGTTATATGCTAAACCTTCAATTCCTACAAGTGAACAACTAATCAATTGATGGAACAAAGCAAAAACATGCACCGGTTCTTCTTTTTTTTAATTTTAATTTTATTCTCCATTTTTTGGTAGACAGAATAGATTGGTTTACTTATATTTGGTCTTATCATTACGGTGCTGCTATGTACACTACATTGGTACACTACATTGGTACACTACATCCAATGTGGTAGTGGGACCCAACAAAAATCATTTTCATTTGTTGGTTAAAAAAAAATTTGTCAAAATAAAAAAATTTCGTTAGTCAAAAGGGAAATACATTTTCAAATCCAACTTTCCCAACCCAGCCTTCTTCTCTCTCCCCGACTCCTTCTCATCTGCTCTCCCGCCGCCCTCCTCCACCGGAAATCAAAAGCTCGGCCGTCCCTTTTTCGTCACCGGAAATCGCAAGCCTTGACGTCTCTTCTTTGGCACCGGAAATTTGCGAGCCCAGCCGGCCCTTTCTCCGCCGGGAAAGGCGAGTCAATTGTCTTCTTCCTCCGACTCCCTCTCTCCTCCGGCTGTTAGAATGAAACGCCGGCCATTTTCGTATGTGCTTAATCTCATAATTGTTTTGAATTGCAGATAGCTTCATGTTCTCCAACGATTTAGGTTAGGGTTTCCAATCAATATCTCCATCTTCATCGTCAATATGTTCATCTTCATCTTCCACATAAAACTCAGCTGGAAATTCAAAATTTTCAGCATCAATCACTTCAACCAAGTCGAGAGAGTTCAAATCCGTCATTTTTCTTAGATCAGAAACAGGGACTTGTTGGGATAGATTAGAGTTACCTCAGATTATGGAAATTTATAGATTAGGGCAATAGATAATACCACCGGCGTGATTGCCGGTGGAGAGAGGGCGGCGGGAGGATGGGAGGGAGAATGGGGAGTGGAGTCAGGGAGGAAGAATGGTTTTTTTTTTTCTGGAAGAAAGGTTTTGGAAGGAATGGGGAAAGAAGGAGGGAAAGAAGGGAAAAGGGAAAATGATTTAAGTGAAATTCCAAAATGCAATTATTTTTTCCCGGGCAGGATTTTTTATTTATTTAAGTAAGGATGGAAAATGAAATTTTGGGTGGGTCCCACTGCCACATAGGATGTAGTGGGAGGATGTAGTGGAGGGATGTTGTGTGTATATCATTTCCCTTATCATTATCTTAAAGACCGTAAAGTCAAAAAACAAAATCATAGCTACCCACAGTAATGAAAAGGTAACCATCCAACCTGACAACTACATGAAGTACATGGACCAACTTGAGCTAACTCATCCAATGAAACACCCTGACAACCTCGCTCTTGCCTTTCCCACCACTTGTCAGAAGCATCTAAATCAGCATTCCCCGATTCATCATTTTCTGTTTCATTTTGACAACCTTGGTCGGCGTTGAGCAGATTGAGATCACAATAGTCGGAACTAGAGCCATGTATTTTCTCGTCGTGGTATGCACCATCGGCATCACAAGCTTCCGTGGGCAAAAGCAAGGTTATGTCCTCTGGTGGGGATTGGGAAGAAAAAGAATCTTGTCTACCAAAATAATTATCTATCACAGCCACATGAACTGCTTTATTTTCCGTCTCTCTGTCATTGCTTCTTCCCATGTAGTGAGGAATAACCATATTGTCAGTAAAGTGACTTAAACTCTACATCTGGTGGAACCGATCTGAAGACTCAGATGTGTGATGGACAGCTGAGAAGTGTATTCAATTTTATGCATAAGTAGGGAGGAGTCTCATGAAGCTTTCGTCGATGAGGGTGAAGTCTGTTGATCATCGAATCAGCAGGTCCCACATCCATTAATTACATTATGATGATGACTATACTGATTGTCATTAAAAGGAGGACACGTGTAAGGGTATTTATGGCAGATCAGACAAGATTCCTGGAGGCTAGGGTTTAGGGATTTTTGCCTATAAATACAGTTGTTGTTGCATTATCTGTGTGTGTGAAATCTGTAACTCAGTGCATAATAATAAAGATCTCTTTTCTGCCCGTGGTTTTTTATCTCTCTCACTTTGAGAGGGGTTTTCCACGTTAAATCTGTGTTCTTCTTGTTTTCTGTTATCTCCTTTGATTATCTGCGTTTGATTGCATCTGTTTGTATTTCTTGCATCTGAAGTTATCTCCATCCGTCATAACAAGTGCTATCAGAGCAGGGTTCTAGAGAAAACAATCTGTACAATCAGCTTCATCTTCACCAAGACCTTTAGTAAGGTGCTAGGATCTGTGATAAAGTTGTGATCTTTAGCAAGAAAAGATGTCAGCAGTAAACGTGAAAATCGATAAATTTACAGGAAGGAACAACTTTGGTCTGTGGCAAATCAAGATGCGCGTAATTGTTGAAACAAAGCAGGTTTGTGGAGTCCTTTATCGACAAACCAAATACTGGTCAGCCAGATTATGCGGTCTGGAAGAGAAAGCACATTCAACCATCATGTTGTGCTTATCTCGAGGTTCTTTGAGGAACACACGCATGACCAAGTTGTGGAAGAAGCTTGAAAGCATGTATATGACCAAGTCAGCGACCAACAAGTTG
Source organism: Gentiana macrophylla (assembly GCA_026214975.1). NCBI lineage: Eukaryota > Viridiplantae > Streptophyta > Magnoliopsida > Gentianales > Gentianaceae > Gentiana > Gentiana macrophylla. The sequence continues at coordinate 49,342,201 of CM047814.1, forward strand.
TTGTTGAAACAGAGGTTGTTCGGTTTAAAGATGCATGAAGGAGTCCACCGAGGACAATCTTGACGGTGAACACAATATTACTTGATTTAAGGAATATTGATGTTAAAATTGAGGATGAAGATGCGACCCTAATCCTGTTGGTGTCATTACCGGCATCATATGAAAACTTTGTGCAGTCTTTCATAGTTGTGAAGGATACAATGGCTTTAGAGGATGTGAGGTCCGCCTTACATGCCGAGAGCTTAGACACAAGGCTGGCCGAGGCAGACGATCAGCCCAAAGGTCCTAAGTCTATCGATGTCTCAGTAATCATCTTGAAGGCGCAGGGGACATTGGAAGTCCAATTGTCCAAGGAAGAAAAGCAGCGAGGAAGGCAATTCAGCACAAAGAGCCTTGGCTCTGCGAGCAACTGATGAGGATCTGGTTCTAGTTGCAGGGGACTCTACACACCATAATGATGTGTGAATACTTGATTCTGGAGCATCCTACCATATTTGTCCAAACAGGGAGTGGTTTTCCAATTATGAGCAGATGGATGGTGGTCAAATCTATATGGCCAACAGAAAGGTGTGCAAAGTTGTGGGAATTGGCTCAGTAAAGTTAAGGACAGAGGATGGTAAATTATGTACACTGAAAGATGTAAGACATGTTCCACAGATGACCAAGAATTTGGTATCTCTTAGTCTACTGGACAGCTGAATGTCTTCAATGATTCAGTTGTAGTCCTCAAAGGCATCAAGAGGGGAACCTTGTATATATTACAAGGATCATCAGATCTCTGCTTCTTCTTTGTTGCATCCTCATTGATTCTGATCGGGCCTCAAGAGACTCAAGCCATATGGCACATGAGACTTGGTCACATGGGTGAAAGGGGTATGCAGATTCTTTCTTCAGCAGGTTTTCTTGGGGGATATAAGGTCAAGAATCTGGACTTTTGTGAACATTGTGTGTTTGGGAAATTGCATAGAAGTAAGTTCTCAGCAGGGTTGCACAACACAAAGGCATCACTTGATTATATCCATTCAGACTGCTGGGGTCCGTCAAAGTTGAGTCATTGGGTGGTCACAGATATTTTGTGTCATTCATAGATGACTATTCAAGGATGACTTGGGTGGTGATGATGAAGAACAAAAGTGATGCATTCACTAACTTCAAGCAGTGGAAGGTCCTAGTGGAGAATCAGTTAGGCAAGAAAATCAAGAAGCTTCGTACAGATAATGGTCTGGAATTTACTGGACGGATTTTGATTCATTTTGTGCAATTGTGAGGTATTGCCGGACATCATCATCGTAAGGAATACACCTCGTGCAGAATGGTGTAAATTGAAAGGATGAATCAAACTCTTCCGGAGAGGGCAAGATGTATGCTTTCTCAAAATTTGGTTTATCAAGAAGATTTTGGGCGAGAGGTCAGAAAAAAGCGACTTGCTACTTAATCAACAGTGAGTCCTCACACAGAATCAATCTCAAGACACCATTTGAGATGTGGTCGGACAAGCCTCGCCGACTACTCGATTCTAAGGGTTTTGGGAGTCTGACTTACTATCATGTTAGTGAAGGAAGTTGGAGCCAAGAGCCAAGAAGGAGTGTTTGTGGGGTATGGTGATGGAGTAAAGGGATATAGAATTTGGTCATCGCAGAGTCCGAGTAATCCTCGCCAGGATGTTGTATTTGATGAAAATTCTATGTTAAACTCATCGGTGGGAGGTCTCATGAATCAAACCATCTTTGAATCGATAGTGTTGAGAAACAGTGGAGCTTGGTGGAGTCTCTCGATATGCAAGAATCGGTGGATCCAAATCAACACTATCTTGATCCGGATAATGAACGAGAATCCGATCCAAGCCCGACCTACTAAGACCTCAAGAGGCGTCATACAAACATTGATCAACAGAGTCTAGTTGCCAAAGCAGTCTAGAAGATCTAATGTTGGGATACCTCCAGAGAGATATGGATATGATGATTTGGTGGATATGCACTCCAAGTTGCGAAGAGGTAGAGGTTCTTGAACCTACTACTTACTAGAGGAAGCAGTGACATGTATGAAGCATCTCGGTGGCATCTTTGCCATGGGAGATGAAATGGAGTCATTGTTGAAGAATCGGACTTGGGAATTGGTCAAGCGACTCACCGACAAGGGAGTTGTGACTTGTAAATGGATTTTCAAGAAAAGGAAGGAATAACTAAGGCGAAGGGTCATGTATAAGGCACGTTTGGTTGCAAGAGGATTCAGTCAAAAGGAAGGGGTTGACTTTGATGAAATATTTTCACCAGTGGTCAGACGCACTTCAATCAGGGTGTTACTAGCAATGGTGGCACATCAGGATCTGGAACTTGAGCAATTAGATGTGAAAACTGCTTTTCTACATGGTGAGGTGGATAAGGAGATATACATGACACAACCTGAGGGCTTTCAAGTTCCTGGCAAAGAAAATTATGTTTGCAAGTTGAAGAAATCATTGTATGGTTTGAAGCAAGCTCCAAGGCAGTGGTATAAAAGGTCTGACAGTTTTATGCTTCAGCAGGGTTACAACAGAAGTCTTTATGATTCTTTGTGTATACCACGATCTATTTGAAAGATGGATCTCATATCTATCTAGTCTTGTATGTGGATGACATGTTGATTCTTCTTTGCAAGGAAGTCGATATTCAAAATCGAAGAACCTTCTCGATCTTTGAATTTGAAATGAAGGATTTGGGTGCGACCAAGAAAATCTTGGGATGGAGATCTGGAGAGATAGAAGTCGGAAGAAATTGTTCTTGTCTCAGCAGGGTTATGTGCAGAAGATTTTGGCCAAGTTTGGTATGTCTACTGCAAAACCAATATATACTCATATGGCATCAAATGTTCATTTATCTGTTTATGCTTCACAGTCAGCTGAAGAGAAGGAGTATATGTCAAAAGTTCCCTATGCTAGTGCAGTTGGCAGTCTGATGTTTGCCATGGTTTGCACTGGGCCTGATTTGGCTCAGGTAGTCAGTGTTGTCAGCAGGTTTATGGATCAACCTGGAAAGGAACACTAGAAAGCAGTTAAAAGGATATTCAGGTACCTGAGAGGTACAGCTGATGTTGGTCTCATTTATGGAGGTGATATCGGTCCGATCACAAAGCTCTTGTGATGCCGATTATGCAGTGATGTTGATGAGAAAATCAATGACGGGTATGTGTTTACATTGAAATCGTGGTGGTCACCGGAAAGCTACTCTTGAGGCTCTGATAGCCTTATCAACTCATCAAGCGTAATATATGGCTCTTATCAAGCAACTAAGGAGAGGTATCGGTTGAAGGGCTAGTCGGTGATTTAGGGTTGCATCGAGGATCAGCCGATATATTGTGATGATCCCAAGTGCAATATGTTTAGCCAAGGACCAGGTTCATCATGAGAGAACCAAGCATATTGATGTCGGTATCATTTTTCGAGAAATGAGAAGAGAGTTGTAGTGAAGAAGAAGATGCACCAAGGATAATCCCGCCGATATGTTCACTAAACCATTCAACAGAGTAAGTTTCAAACTTTGCTGGACTTACTTGAATATTCAAAGCTTGTGTCTGTTTGGAAACTCTACCGCGAGGCGATCGGTGGAGTGGATCTTGTGGAGATAGTCCGGAAAAAGTACATCCGGCATTGACGAATGCATCTGGTACAAGTACATCTGGTTATGCAATCTGTTTGACTTCAGTAAGAGTTGAAGTCAAGGTGGAGATTTGTCAGTAAAGTGACTTAAACTCTACATCTGGTGGAACCAATCTGAAGACTCAGTTGTGTGATGGACAGCTGAGAAGTGTATTCAATTCTGTGCATCAGTAGGGAGAGTCTCATCTGAAGCTTCTATCGCAGGTGAAGTCTGTTGAGCATCGAATACAGGTCAGGTCCCACATCTGGCATTTCGCATGCGGATGACTATCTGATGTCATTAAAAGGAGGACACGTGTAAGGGTATTTATGGCGATCAGACAAGATTCTGGCGGCTAGGGTTTAGGGATTTATGCCTATAAATACTGATTGTTGTTGCATTATCGTGTGTGTGAAATCATGCTTTCGGTGCATAATAATAAAGATCTCTTTTTCGCCGCGTGGTTTTTTATCTCTCTCACTTTGAGAGGGGTTTTCCACGTTAAATTTGTGTTCTTCTTGTTTCGTTATCTCCTTTGATTATCTCGTTTGATTTAGATCTGCTTTATTTCTTTGATCCAAGTTATCTCTATCCGTCATAACACATGTGTTGTTGTGGCATGAGCAACGGTATTTGTTGTTCATGTGGAGCAGTGTTTCTCTGGATTGATGTTCTAGTAAATTAGATTTGAGTACAATAGAATCAATCAATATTTTCTGTTATGTATATCTATATCTATCTATATATATATATATATATATATATATATAATATATATATAGACGAATGGATTTAACCCAATTACCCATTATTTTCACCCAAACCCGCAAAATGACCCGGCTCAAACCCGCAAATCCTTTTTTCCCGCCTACGCAAAAATAACGAAATTTTATTGACAAATCGTGTGCTGAAATCTCGGTAGTGAAGTAAACAAACTTCCTCAATCTGTCGCCAGCCAATTTCTATGAATCTATCTTTATTCATAATTATTTGAAATTCAACCCTTCTCCTCTGAAGCCCTAATCTTCATTAAAGGAGCGCCGCCATCTCCACGGGAGCAGTTATGGCATTCAACCTTAAGGATCTCCTCAGCTTTCTACCAAACACAGAAGATGAAGAACAATCAATTAATATCACAGAAGACGATTTGGCTGCGGTATAGGAAGTGTGCAACAGCAGCCTCATTGGAAATGGCGAAAGATATCCAAATCAGATGTCTCAAAATCGGGATGATATCATGATACGTGCTTGGGGTATTGATTTCGGCGTAATCAAAATGGAATAAAGAAACATCTATCAATTCGTCTTTAATGATGAAAACAAACCCAAATGGATTCTGGAAAATGGGCCATGGGCATTCGACGATTACCTCCTTCCCTTGAAAAATTGGGATGAAAACTGGTACGTAGACCCACTTTTTTTTATGTGCATGTCTGGGGTTTGCCATTGAAATTTTACACCGCTGCTGTTGCAGGAAGACTAGATTCTTCATTTCTTCAATGTGATCAGATGCAAATCCTGAAAGTGTCGGTCTCATCCAATACGAAAGATTGCCCTGTCTCTGCTTCGATTGTGGGCTGTGTGACCACATGCTCAGGTTTTGTAAGCTACTCTCATCTGAGATTACAGAAGCGGAGGCAAAAAGTCTACCTTTCGGGGCATGGCTTAAAGCAAACAGAAGATCATCCCTCAAAAAAATCCTTTGTTCTGTTAAATATCATCGGAAAATGTCATCGGATTCATAAATATCGCCTCCACTCGGTGCAGAGGAGCCATCACACTTTTAGTTATTCTTTCTGATGTCGCATAACTTTTTTTCTGATGTCGTGATTGTCAAACCTTTTTTGAGGCTTTGAAGTTTTCTTGATCCATGAAGATTATCATTCAAAAACTTGCTTTTTACATGCTTTTTGTGCTATTTCGTTGTAAAGATCGCATTTTGATATGAAATTTTGAGGATGAGAACGGTTCTTATATGCTTTTTGTGGTTTTTTTGTTGTTGTAAACATCGCATTTTTATATAGAATTTTGAAGGATGAGAACAGTTCTTATGTTTTAGTTTGAGTATTTCAGAGATTTGCATTTTAAGTCTCTTTCTGGCTTCTTGCTGTGATGGATCAACCGAGGATGGCACGAGGCCAAGACATAGGAAAACTGAGGGTTCTCAAGATGGTGATTCTTTTTTCACTTTTTCGTATGTTCATTAATTGGTATTTCTTTGACCCGAGACGAAGGATGATGGACTATAGGAGTAGCAAAAATACATTCAATGATAGAAAAGGCAAGTTGTATCTGATATGGAAGAAATCCTAATTGTGCATTGTCACATCTGAGTTTGAAGTTTCTGTTGCAAGGCTTTGATTAAAAATTGATGCCCAAATGCATAAATGAAAGAAGATAGTATTTTTTTTTTTGTGAATAGATATTTCCTCTAATATGTAATCCCAGATGTTTGATATTTCTATGGAACAATTGATTTTGGTTCCTCTAGGGATAAACGTATGTTAAGGTGATGCGACATATTATTTTTCATCTCTTAAGTATGTTTTGAATTGCCTTTATCGATTTTACTACATTTAATCTTGAATTTCTATTTGAGAGAAGTTGAAATTTCAGTTTCTTGGTTATAGTGTAAGTAATTTATATAGTAACTGAAGAATCTAAAGTCTCTTATATTTTTTGATCAATTGTTAATTTAATACAAATTTTTGAAGATTTCCGTTTAGTTTAATTTAAAACAAATTTCCGAGGCAGATAGATGAAATTCCACACACACACACACACACATATATTAAAGGAACTTTGCTTTGAGGAAAAAACGATAATAAATTTTAAAGAACACCATACCTGGCCCTAAAAAATTATCACTTTGAAAACCAATATATTGTACTCTCCCCGTTCCGAAATAACTGAGGCAGTTGCCAAAAAAGATTTGTTCAAAAATAAGTGAGACAGTTACATTTCGAATAAACCATTTATTGTGTTTTTCCTACTACCCTTATTTATTAAGGAGTGAGAGAATAAATACATCATTGCATTAATTATAGACTAAGGGTTTTTTTAGTCATTTAGCATTCAAATTAAAGCATTAAATCACATCCTTAATATGCGTGTTTTTTGCAACTTCATCAGTTGTTTTGGAACGGAGGGAGTATCAAAATACATAAAATAAAATAATTGGTACTCAGTTTTCAAAATATGGTCGTTCATTTCACATATTCAAGTTATTGATATGCATATTTGAATCTTTATCTAATTTTTAAAATTGCGAACTAATACACCTTTAGGGGTGTTGTAAGTATTCGGTGTGTATCTATGACAGATACGTATCGGATATGAGATGTGCTACTAAACAAAAATATCCGTGGATCATAAATATGGATCATACAAGATCAATAATATAAAATTATGTTAAGTGTCATTTTGTTGTAACAATTGTATTGTGAAACTATGTTTCCATAAGCTAAAGCCAAAGGCAGAGGTGCATTATGGATCGGCGGTGCATGACCCGAAGTTTTTTCCAGGTGGAAAGAACAGAGCAAATTCGAAGATTCAATCGGAGATTACTGACATTTTTAGCAATAAAATACATCGTTTTTTTAATACAAAAACAATGTTATTTTGGATCTCGGTGGGGGCACACCGACCCCACCCTTCTTAACGTCGGTTAGCTCCTTTTATGGAGTTGGTCCTAATCCCACCCGACCTAAAACTTTATATAGGAAAAGTTTGATTGAAATTTTGTGTATAGCACTCATACGAACACTACCATGGTAACATAACAATTGATTCAAGTTATATGTTGATCAAGATGAATTTACATTAATCATTATGTAAACTCATCATCATCAACGATACAGATTAGTATTGACCGTACCTGTATCATTATTGTTTTGTGTTTGTTCCCACTTTACTCTTTCAAACTTACTAAACAACTTAATATTGAGTTATTTTTTTGTTTTTGTTAAGTTTTAATTTTTTATGGAAAAAAAGTTAATTTTGTATTAAAATCTAAACCACATCCGCCATTGCATGCAGATAGACCGAAACTAGTAACATAACGATAATAATAGACTTACACCCAAGAGATAAGAGAATTAAGGATACCAACTAGAAAGACTAAACCAACCCATAATGATGTACCGGAAAATATAACATTTTTGTTACTCAACCAACCATCAGGAGAAGCAAATACAACAGGCACGCTAATCAATAAGATTGATGAAATAGTAATTAATGCAAAAACAGCCAATTGAAAAGCAAGAGTCATGCTTTTATTCCTCCAAGCTACCAACAAATGAACTATACCATTTGATCCCTCTATTAGTCACAATACACCGTTGAGGGATTTTACTTTCTCATTAATCCATTGATTCTGTATGACTTATGACTAATCCTTTACCACTTTCTTCGTACATAAGGGCGCGCTGGAGCATATACACGGATATATGGATCCGCCGGTCCCGAGGTCTTTCTATAGATAGTAGTGGTATTCACCCCTATGGCCGTGGTCTATTTAGAGGAATAAAATAAAGAAGGTCCTTCGGAGAGATGGCTGAGTGGTTGATAGCCCCGGTCCTTAAATCTACTTCCAACATAATTTTGTGGTTGTGATTTTTCTAAAGTTTTTCTAATCATTTCTACAATTGAAATACATGTAGTGAGATGTAAAAATAGGATAGACATAAGGGAGTATCTCTACCGGTCACTCCCATTGAGATCCGACGTTAAGAAGGGTGGAGTTAGTGTGTTCCCATTGAGATCCAAAATCATTGGTTTTGAATTTTTTATTTTTTTTATACGAAGAAAGGAAAATTGGTTTTGAATTAAAAATATGTAGTTTATTGCTAAAAATGTAACTAATCTAATTTGCTCTGGTGCTCAACCGGAAAAAATTTCTGACTCCATAATCTATCGGTCAGTCCCAGTAAAATAAACGGAGATAGACAGAGAGAAGAGAAATAACGAGGGAATAAGAAATATTTTCAAAATCATAGAAAATTAAAGGAAGGGAGAATATTGCCTGCTTGTATTGAAGTTCGATTGTGTATGACAAAAGCACCGCGTTAGGATTTTTAGCAGTTTACCACTGCTTCTGGGTGGTATTTGTGAGAATACCATCCAAGGCAAAAAAAACTGATTTTGATTCGCGATTTTCTCCCGTTTTTTTCACCTTTGTGCACGATCTTAAAGTACACCCTTCCCCTATTGGGTTCCCCTCCCAATTAGGGTTTAGTTTGATTCCAAAAACACCTAAAACGCGAAAATGGGAGTGGTAGATCGACAACACAGTGGTAGTCGCACAAATAGGCTCCCAAATTAGTGGTAGATCGGCAAAGCTCCCGCGAAGCAACGGACTAAAATCACTCGCATCAGCTCTCGATACAGCTACGATAGTAGCCGACGGCAGTTCATCGAAAATTTTCGTCAATTCACCGTTGTATTTCAGCGAAGGAGACGAAGACAACGCCGACGACGCCAATGTCGGCATGAGTTTCTCCGTCGACATTGTTCAGGCTCTTTCACACACGCAGTATTCAGCAAGAAAAAAAAATCATAAAACCGTGAAACGAGAAACGAAAAATAAATGAAAATAATTTTAGCTAAAATAGATATGAGCAGAACTTTATGAGGAACGCCGGTGAAAGCATAAAATGAATACTATATAAGTTGGAAAATGAATTCAGCAAAGCGGAAAATTTTTTGGGAAGATGACAAACATGGATGGTGATAATACAGTACATGCCAGTGCACGGGGTATCACGTGAGCTCTTGTCTATCTTTTGGACATGTGTTCAATTGCGGAAGATAATGAAAGTATGACGCTTGTAGCACGGACCTGGATCCTCTGCTGTATCTCTCCGATGTGTCTTCTGCTGTGATAAGGCAAATGTTTCAAAACGACAGTGCACGGGTATCACGTGAGCTCTTGTCTATCTTTTGGACATGTGTTCAATTCCGGAAGATAATGAAAGTATGACGCTTGTAGCACGGACCTGGATCCTCTGCTGTATCTCTCCGCTGTGTCTTCTGCTGTGATAAGGCAAATGTTTCAAAACGACGTTGTTTTGGAACAAAGGTATATAAAATAAAAATAAAAACAGCGGCTCAAAACAACGTCGTTTTGAGCCGGATAGACTTGCACAGCAGTGCTGTGATTTGGGTTCACGGCAGAGGATCCCAACTCTTGTAGCACAATCATTAATGCAGAAAGCATAATACAATATTATTATTATTATTATTATTATTATTATTATTATTATTATTATTAAGTTACATTGTTAACGATGAGTATCAAATCAAAATCAATATTATAAGAATATATTGTATTATTTGTTGTGACTGAGTATTCGTGATAATAGCACTAGTGTACTGCCATAAAGAAAAGTGTACACGAAGGGTTGGTCTAATGGCCGTGTACACTTTGGATGGGTGCAATCATGGAGAGTCAACAATGCGTGCATAAACGTCTAAACCTTTGTGATTCATAGCGTTATTATACATGGTGAGGTATACGGGAGAAATTATGGTACAAATTCAGTATTTATTAACAAAGTTATACAAAGTGAATGAACACATTGTAATTGTAAAGCCCCGTTTCCGGATACCGAGTCCTTATCCGAAAAAGAACGTTCGAAACGTTTAACGTTAATTACATTTAACATTATACGTAAACCTCACATCATCGTATCATAAGTAAAAGCATAGCAGAAGACAAAAACACGGGTGAAATATACAAGGATCTAAACGAGTTACCATGCAGTCCAACTAGAAGATAGAAATGATATCTTACAAGGATAAACTAAAGCTTACAACATGCGAAGTATCTTACAAACCCAAGATAACATATCTTACAACATATGTCTTAACAAAAGCCAAATAAAAATGTGCAATATGTCTTTAATGGAAAGATACATAGTTATCATTGTACAAATATATAGATAAAAGCATAACACGAACTTCATAGCATAGCATAGCTCAAACTTCCTCCTCGTCAACAAACTCATGTTCATCCTGCACATTTTCTCGGGAAGGAAAAACATACAAACATGCAAAAGGGGTAAGTACATAGCGTACTTAGCAGGAGGTGGAAACTATTGAACATCATGCTTTATAATGAAAGGAAAGCAAGACATTATTATTAAAGGTTATCATTATGTACTTGACACAAACTTTAGGATTCACTTCATGCTCATAACATGTTGTGAGATTCCTACTTTGTTTTTAGCTTAGTATATATTTGTGATTGGGGATGACCCGAACAGGTCCACGTGTCAAGTGTATACCGAATGGAGCAGCAGGACATGATAGAGTTTTATCTGACCTGGAAGTCAGCATGACCAGACGGGCCAACCAACCAACTGGATAGGGTTCCTGATCAGGTCGGGGCAGGTCCCAGACTAGATGAAGCGATCAGATCGATCAGGCGGAGTCCCCGATCGGATAAGTCGAACCAGGCAGGCCCCTGATCTGAAGAAACCATCTGGGATGAGGAGCACATGTATACGTGAAGACGTGGGGGGGCTACATAACCGCCCACTAACCCCAATATTATGGATAACCGCTTGAACTACGGTTGGACTTGATTCCAAACATATATTTGGATACGTAGGCAGCTTATTCTTTAAGTTCAGTCCATTTTACAATAACAACAGTTACTCTCTGTATAATCCTAGAACAAGAAAGACCCGATTGTCTATTCGTTTCATTTTGAGTTCGATCATTGGCGCTAGAAGGAGGGCAGTTTTTTGCTTCTAGTGATAGATTACAGAGTAGAGAACATGAAATCGAAAAAATTTCAACAAGGGAAGGATCTCGCCGGATCCTCTCATAATCAAGAAAATATGGATCAAAATCCAGAGAAAAATCTAGAGAAACAACCAGAGGATCAACCAAATACGAAGGAAATGGCGAAACAACTCCTAGTGGATGCTTTAAAGACAATGGGAGATGAAGATTTTCAAGTTCTTTTTGAAAGTGTGAGAAAAGGGAAGGAAAAGGTAGACGCTTTTGGAGAAGAAAGGCAATTATCATCAGAAAATAGGGGTGATCATAAGGAAGCTGTAGAATCCAATGGTCAAGTTGTTAGGAGCAAAGCTCGTCATGCTGAGGAGGCTGCAAGGGCCGAGTTAGATGCAATGTTAGAAGACGAAGAGGATGAGTTCCATCTTGCTTCACCCTTTGCAGAGCATATTGAAGCATACCCCTGTCCCAGAGGGTTCAAGATACCCAAAATCAGTCCATATGACGGAACCAGAGACCCGTATGATCATATGCATCAGTATATAGCGCATATGCAGTTATACAACGCCCCTGATGAAATGAAATGCAAAGCTTTTCCCGTGCTCCTATCTGGAAGGGCTAGGGACTGGTTCAACAAGTTGCCATCCAGATCTATCACCAGCTTTACAGTTTTAACAAAGAAGTTCATGAGCATGTTTATTGCTGCAAGACCATTCCAGAGGAACAATACTCATTTGCTCACCATTAAGCAAAAATCCGACGAAACGGTTCTACAATTCATAAAGAGGTTTAATGCAGAATCAACCCAGGTGGCTGATGTGGATGATCGGTTTTTAGTGGCCTCATTCGTAGCAGGACTACGAGAAGGGAGGTTACATGCAAAATTAAATGGCAAAAACCCCAGAACTATGGAAGAGTGCTTGGCAGTTGCTTTCAAGCATTGTCAAGGTGAAGAAGCTAATCGTGCAAAGCACGAATTGGAGAAAGGAGATCACAGGAAAGGAAAGGCAGATGAGAAATCTGACAAGAAGCGTAAATCAGTTTGGGATAGGGTGCAGGCACCCATAACTGACAGATTGGGCAAAAAAGGTGCTTTACAGGACAAAGACCTGATTCCGTTGAACAGATCACGGGAACAAGTTCTTGCTATCATGGAACGTAAAGGTATAGCTAGAACTCCGTTTCCCATGAAAGGACTCAGAGAGAAGAGAGATCAGACCAAGTTCTGCAAATTCCACCAGGATGTTGGTCATGATACGGAGTCATGCAGGGAATTAATCAGGGATATAGACGCAGCAGTTATGGAAGGACAACTTGACGAGGTCATTGACAGATCTCGTAACGAACAGCCCAGGGGTCGCAGAGAGTTTAGGAGGGGACCATACCAGAACGAGAGGAATAAGAGCAACGAACAGAAAAGGCAGAGGTATCCCTCCCCATATCAGGACGGGCAAATCGATAACCATCCAATAAATACTATCAACACAATCATGGGAGGCCCCAGGCGGACAGATCAGGAGAAGGAAGTAAGTATAGCAGGTCAGACATATCAAGGTCAGAGTTCTGGTAAACGTCTAAAGGTATCAGGAGAAGTAAGGTATGGACCAGAGGATCCACTACCGCTGTTCATCAATAATGAAGGGCTGGTCATCGAAGCCGTAATCAACAGGAATTGGGTAAAAAGAATCTGTGTCGATACAGGAAGTGCTGTTAACATCTTGTATTACAGAGCATTCCAGGCCATGAAATTGAAAGATTCTAGTTTGACTCCGGTATCCACCCCTCTATTCGGATTTGCAGGCCCGCCGATCCATCCTATGGGCATGGTTACCTTACCTACAACTTATGGTAAACTACCTAAGGGCAGGACCTTCATGGTAAATTACATTGTGGTTAAAGCACCTTCAGCGTACAATGTCATCATGGGGAGACCAGCAATCATCGATCTGCTAGCGGTTATCTCACCAGCTCACAACAGTATGAAGTTTCCAGTCGGTTCCGGATCGGTTGAAATTAAAGGAGATGTGGAAATAGCCGGGAGTCGCTATACATTACGGTAGTTGGTGAGAAGCAGTTGGTTCAACAGGTAATTCTTGAAGAGTTGTTGCCGGAAGAAGAGAAGACTTGGGCAACTACAGATCAGACCGAGTCTGTCCTGATCGGAGAACCAGGAACCGAATCAGTGGTCAGCGTAGGTTCGTGGATTCCAGACCCCCACAAAAGAGCGCTAACAGACCTGCTCAGAGAATATCGAGACGTTTTCGCATGGAAGACGGATGATATGCCTGGCTTATCCCAGAGTTCATAGTCCATAGTTTGAATGTGGATCATAACAGACCCCCAGTTCGTCAAAAGAAGAGACATTTTGCACCAGAAAGGATCTCAGTAATCGAACAGGAAGTTGCCAAGTTAAAGCAAGCAGGGATTGTCAAGGAAGTGGTTTACCCAGAGTGGTTAGCCAATCCGGTTTTGGTGAAGAAGTCAGATGGATCTTGGAGAATGTGTGTAGACTTCACGGACTTGAACAAGGCATGCCCTAAAGACAGTTATACTTCACCCAGAATCGACAGGCTAGTGGATTCGACTGTGGGTTTTGAGATTTTTGGGTTCTTGGATGCATACAAAGGGTATCACCAGATCTTCATGGATCCAAAAGACGCAGAGAAAACGGCCTTTATCACAGAATTTGGCACATATTATTATGTGACCATGCCGTTTGGACTGAAGAATGCAGGAGCCACCTACCAGAGGGCAGTTAATCGAATTTTCCATGATCAGATAGGTAAGTCTATGGAAGTATATGTTGATGACTTACTGATCAAAAGCAGGTCTTTAGATCAGTATTTACGAGATGTGAGAGAAGTTTGCAAGGTGCTTCGAGCAACTAAGATGAACTGAACCCAAAGAAGTGCACGTTCGGGGTCAGATCTAGAAAGTTTTTGGGTTACACGATCTCTAAAGATGGAATCCGGGCCAATCCGGACAAGTTGGATGCTTTGAAGATGATGCCACCTCCTACCAATATTAGAGAGGTTCAAAGGTTAACAGGAAGACTAGCAGCATTGAACAGATTTCTTTCACGTTCAGCACAGCGTGCACTGCCTTTCTTCAAGATTTTAAGGAAAGCTTCTCCGTTTCATTGGGGGACAGATTGTCAAGAAGCCTTTGATGATTTGAAGAAATATCTGTTAGAATTACCAACCCTAACCTCTCCTCCGGAAGGAGAGGTTCTGTACCTCTATCTATCAGTTTGTGATGAAGCCATCGAGTCTTTGTATTGGTAGAAGCAAGGACACATATATCGTGGCCGATTTACTACACGAGCAAAGCCTTACATGGACCTGAAGTGAGGTACTCAGATGCGGAAAAATTAGTGTTAGCATTAGTACACGCGACCAGGAAACTGAGATCTTATTTCCAGAGTCACCCAGTCATTGTCTTGACCGATCAGCCATTAAAGCAAATACTGAGCAAGCCAGATAACTCAGGTCGTTTAGCCAAATGGGTTGTCGAATTGGCGGGTTACGATCTAGAGTACAGACCACGAACAGCCGTGAAAGCTCAGGCCTTGGTAGACTTCCTGGCCGAAGAGAAATCAATTTCTATCGATCAGCAAGTGAATCCGAAAGAATCAGGTCAGTGGAAACTGTTCGTTGATGGAGCGTCCAACAAGAACGGGTCAGGAGCAGGTCTCATCCTCATAAGTCCAAAGGGTGAAGAGTTCCCCTATGCTTTACACTTTAACTTCCAGGCAACGAATAATGAAGCTGAATACGAAGCACTAATTACCGGTTTAAACTTAGCTCTAAAGCTGGGGGTCAAGCAACTCAAAGTCTATAGTGACTCTCAACTTGTAGTAAAGGGGCGAATACGAAGCAAAGGAGGAACCAATGAAGAAGTACTTATCCCTGGCCCAATCGAGGATAAACCAGTTTCAGGAAGTGCAAGTGGAGCAGGTCTCCAGATCTCAGAATACCAGAGCAGATGCCTTGTCCAAATTAGCGTCGAATTTTCTGTCAGATAAGAAGGTCCTGGTCGAGCAATTAGATCAACGGAGTTATGAGGTATCTGAGGTGCAACCAGTTACACAGAGGGAAACATGGATGGATTCCATTGTGGCATATCTAAAAGATGGCCTGTTACCAGAAGATAAGACGCAAGCTCGCAAAATCCAACGTTTATCTGATATGTATGCTTTATTCAATGACATTCTGTATAGGAAATCGTTCATATCCCCTTGGTTGCGTTGTGTTACTATAGAAGAAGGCAATTACTTGTTGAGAGAGATCCACTTAGAGATCTGTGGAAACCATTTGGGGGCAAGAGCCTTAGCTAGGAAGTGCAGGTTGTTTGGCTACTATTGGCCTAAGATGCAGCAGGATGCAGAGGAGTTAGTCTTGGCATGCAGGTCATGTCAAGTCCATAGTAATCTATCCCACCAGCCGCCTGAAAATTTAACTCCAGTAATCTCAGCTTGGCCCTTTGATCAATGGGGTGTTGACCTGGTGGGACCACTTCCAACAGCACCAGGAAGTTATAAATTCCTAGTAGTGGCCGTTGATTATTTCACCAAATGGGTGGAGGCTGAACCATTAACCACCATCACAGCCAAACAGATCCAAAAATTCTTGTGGAAAAATCTGATATGCAGGTATGGGATACCAAAGACTATAATTTCAGACAACGGTACCCAGTTTGAAGACAGTGGAGTTCAGGAATGGTGTACAGAGCTGGGCATAAAACAACATTTCACCTCTATTGGTCACCCACAAGCAAATGGTCAAGTGGAACAAACTAACAGGCAGATCAAGCTTGGTTTGAAAAAGAAGCTGGAGCAAGAGGGAAAGCACTGGGTAGAGCATCTCCCAAACATTCTTTGGGCTTATAGGAATACCCCAAATATTTCAACACATGAAACTCCATTCTCATTAGCCTATGGATGTGAAGCTGTTATTTCAGCAGAAATTGGATTGCCATCCCCCAGAACAACACTACATAATGACCAGATCCAAGATGAGGAAATAAGGCACACCAAGGATGAACTCGAAGAGAAAAGAGATATTGCCTTGATCCGAATGGCTAAATATAAGCAACAGGTTTCCCAGTATTACAACTCCAAGGTGAAACAATGCTATTTTAAGATTGGCGATCTGGTGTTGCGCAAAAATGAGATTAGCAGGCAAGAATCAAGCGGAAATCTCAGTCCTAACTGGGAGGGTCCTTATCAGATCATTAAGGTACATGGAAAGGGAGCATACCAATTGGCTGATAGTAAAGGGAAAACCATTCCTAGAAGCTGGAATGCAATTAATTTGAAGAAATTTTATATTTAAGGCAAGTGATTATCATCTTATTTTGTAAGACTATTATGCACTATGAATTATTTTAAGTCCTTGATTATGTTGAATTGCTGTAATCATGTTTCTATTGTTGAAACTCTTAAAAAGAGAAATTTCATTAAGTCTGATAAATCAGACCACTCTAAGACCTCAGGTCAGGTCGTAAACTTTCAGACCTCAGGTCAGGTCATAACTCTTAAAGAGAGAAATTTCATTAAGTCTGATAAATCAGACCACTCTAAGACCTCAGGTCAGGTCGTAAACTTTCAGACCTCAGGTCAGGTCATAACTCTTAAAGAGAGAAATTTCATTAAGTCTGATAAATCAGACCACTCTAAGACCCTCGGGTGTCGCAGAAACTTTCGAGACCTCAGTCAGTCATAACTCTTAAAGAGAGAAACTTCATTAAGTCTGATAAATCAGACCACTCTAAGACCTCAGGACAGGTCGCAAACTTTCAGACCTCAGGTCAGGTCATAACTCTTAAAGAGGGAAATTTCATTAAGTCTGATAAGCCAGACCACTCTAAGACCTCAGGTCAGGTCGCAAACTTCTAGACCTCAGGTCAGGTCGTAACTCTTAACAAGAAAAAATAATTCATTTAAGTCTGATAAATCAGACCGATTTAGGGCCTCAGGTCAGGTCGTAACTTCCAGAACTCAGGTCATGTCAATAAATCTTCAAAAGAAAGACACGTTAAGTCTGATAAATCAGACCATTTTTAGACCTCAGATCAGGTCGTTAATTTCTAGACCTCAGATCAGGTCGACAATTCCTAAAATAAGGAAATTCATTATAGTATGACATATGCTGCATAGCAAATCACATGTCGTACTGGGGGGAACAAAGGCACAACAACTGCAAACTGCAAATACAAGGCACAAAGGCACAAAGGGAAACTTATGGTGCAAAAATTAAAACATGTCATAAAAATTGCAAATAGTGCCAAGGGCACCAAAATTTCAGAAGTTCCAAAAGACAACAAATTGAAGGGCAACAACAGCAAAACATAAGGTTGAAATCAAGACTGAAGTAAAGAATAGGCTAAATGCTTTCACTTTGAACTTGGGGGAACTTGAGACTGAGATGATGAACCAGACTGAGCAGGTGGAGCTCTTTTGCCATACTTGGAGACCAGGTCCACTCCATCTCTGAACTCCTTGAATCTGGTCTCATAGATTTGAGATCCATCATTTCTGTTCCAGCCCGCGTGTGAAAGTTTAGTAGCATCAACATTGAGACCAGGTGTTTTCATGTCCTCCATGGCTGAGGAGTACCCAAACCAGATAATTGGGGCAAATAACATCTTGATGCTGTCGGCTAGCTCATCAGACCTCCTATAATTGGCAAGGGCTTCAGCAATATGCTCAGGCAGCCTGCTCTTCAAATTATCCCTCTCCTTTTCAAGAGTGCCCACCATCTTTTCCAAGTCGGATTTGATCTGATTAGCAGTAGCAAGCTGGGTCTGGAACTCTTCCGTTTTGGCTTTCAATTCATCAGATAAAGCCATCTTCTCAGCAGCAGAGGTGTTCAGCAAATCTTCATACTTGGCTTTCCATTCGGACAGAGAGTTGGCCAGGTCTTCCTCAACCTTCCCAGAACTTCTTAGCATGGACAGGATCTCTTTACCTAGTTTAGCCCCCTAAAAAGGAATACAGGGAGCAAGATCAGCATATGTTATCTAGAAAAGATAGAACACTACTTGTGAAGAAAACACTTACAAATGTCGACAAATCTTGATTGGACCACTCTCTCCAATCATATCTTTCTCCCTGGTGTCGATCCGAGGTCTCAGCACCTCCATCAGTGTGATCCTGAGATCTAATACGTTTCGAAGCACGCCTAGTCTCAGTTGTAGTCTCTACCAAAGCATTGTGAGAAACAATCCGAAAGTCATTGGTCTCCTCAGAGTCGTCATCAGTAGGATCTGTCTCAACCGAAGGCTCAGTAGGATGACTGTCAACAGGCTTGGCAGCCTGATCTGATACATCTGGATTGACAACGGGACCGGATGCGTCCTGACCTTTGGGTGGTGAAGCCTCGTCAGCAATTTGGACGATATCAGTGAAGCTCGCCACTGCAAATGCCAACAAAAAATCAAAAACATGCCATAGAAGAAAAATATAAATGTTCAAAATAAGAGACCCTACTTAAACTATATCTCTCCTCTGATAACTCAACATAAGGTTCTGGGCCAGTAGTCTCCAAATGAGCAGCATCAATCAGATTAGAACTGTAATGTTTCAGACCCAGATATATCGGGGATTCGCTGATATCCTTTTATAGCTTCTTATCCGCTTTGCTCTCTAGCACATCGCTATTCTTGGTGGAAGTGTTCCATTTGCCCAGATCCCTAATAGTGTTGTGCCTAATGAAGAAGAAGTGCTTCTTCCGATCAGAAAAAGACTGGTCTGTTTTCTTAATCAAGCGGACACCACTCAAATTGTCCGTTCTCCTACAGAAGCAGTACCAGCCAGGGTTCTTCTTAACTTGTTTGCATTGGTAAAAGGTTCTAAAAAGTAGTAAAGAGAAGGGGGTCACAAAGCACCTACACCAAATCAAAAAACCAGTAATGGCCCTTATACTATTGGGAACTATCTGTCCAAGCCCCAAATCATAATATCGGAGTATTTCCAGGAGAGCTGGAGGAAGAGGAAACCTAAGGCCGCACTCAAACTGTTCTTTGTGAACAGTGCAATATCTAGCAGGAGGAGCAGCAGCACTCTTTCCAGACGCAGGTCGGATAGGGGCATAAGTGTTCTTATTTATCCCAAACCTATCACAGATGTCCGTGATATCCGAATCCTTCAATTTGGAGTCGATTGCGTGGCAAGCCATCATTTTCTTGGTCTCGTAGGTCCTTCTCAATGCTCTTATGGGTGCGGATAAGCCGGATATGTTATACTCAGTCGGAGGCGATTCGACAAGAGTAGGAACAATAGAAGCAATCAGATGAGGAGGAAGAATAGAGAAAAGATGGTTTTCGCCGGGGTTGGATACTTCGGGCTGGTCTGGATTCATATGGAGTAAAAGAAGATTACGCAAAGGGAAGAAAGACTTACTTGCAAATCGAAGAGCAAATCCACCAAATCTGACGTTTGCCTCTATAAATAATGATGGTTGTTTACAGAGTTTAATAGGTGTAATAATTTTTAACCAGAGGATGGGACGCTTGAGATACACATCGATTCGAAAGAAAAGCGTGTGCATTTATGGTGGCGTTTGAGATAACCAAGGCAAAGGTAGACAGGCCATCTGGACGGTACACGTGGCTTAACCTTGAATCTCAGATCTTAATCCATCAGAAGTATGAAACTATATCGATTAAGATCTGGGGGGCTTTGATTGGGGATGACCCGAACAAGTCCACGTGTCAAGTGTATACCGAATGGAGCAGCAGGACATGATAGAGTTTTATCTGACCTGGAAGTCAGCATGACCAGACGGGCCAACCAACCAACTGGATAGGGTTCTGATCGGTCGGGCAGTCCCGAGACTAGATGAAGCGACGGTCGGATCGAGGCGGTCCCGATCGGATAAGTCGAACGAGCGGGCCACGATCACGAAGAAACCATCTGGGATGAGGAGCACATGTATACGTGAAGACGTGGGGGGGGGCTACATAACCGCCCACTAACCCCAATATTATGGATAACCGCCTGAACTACGGTTGGACTTGATTCCAAACATATATTTGGATACGTAGGCAGCTTATTCTTTAAGTTCAGTCCATTTTACAATAACAACAGTTACTCTCTGTATAATCCTAGAACAAGAAAGACCCGATTGTCTATTCGTTTCATTTTGAGTTCGATCAATTTGTTACATCAAATATTCAAGGGCACTGCGCTTAGTAATGCACTAAGAACATTAGGTTGCAACCTACTAGAGATCCATACACTAGCAACCATGGGCTAGTCCCGATAGTATGTGTGTTCGGTGGAGTCCCTTCACTCTTAATGACCGTCATATGGATCAATGAAGACATCCACTTTTCCTGATCACGCCACACATCACGATATTGTCTTGTGCCTTACCAAGAATAACATTGATATTTGGTCTTTTAGCTAGGCAAGTATCTATGTTATTAACTATTAACTAGTCACCTAAGTGTTTTCAAGGAAACGGCTCACTTAACAGCTCTACTCCCTCATCTTAGGCAACAGGACTCTAACAAAGCCTAGCACATACACATACATTGATTAATATAAACTCATCAAAGCACAAAGCAATTTATATCCTTCCGACGGTCCCGAACTTCAACTCTTCGACGAACCCATTCAGTGCCAGAACTAAACGCATCAGAAGCTTATTCATGGCTTTGCCGTATTACTTTAAGCTTATTATATCACATAGCATCAACCCAAACTCATAACTAGGTCTTAATACCCAAAACTACTCAAAAAGGTCTTTGGCATGCGCTAAAGCTCTTTGAGTAGTTTTCAAGATTATGTTTTTATGAGTCGTTATAACTGTATTCATGTTAGAATTGCATGAAATCGAATATAATTACATGTTTCATATCTGCCGGGTACTTGCCTAAACAAAAACTAAGAATGTAGCTAAAGCCTGGGCCGTTGGCCCTGGCCTCCATCCGGAAAAAAACATCTGGACTGATCCCATACTTAGTATTCAAGGCGTCATGTGAGCAGAAACTGATCCAGAGCTAACGCCTAGGCCGCTTCCCCCAGCCACTACTTGGTAAAAGTTTCTAGACGATTTGTGCCGTCAGCACGGTTTATAGAAATGTATTTGAGTTCTAGTCATATTTGTGGTTGTGTCTTCATGTTAATAATGAAGATAGGTTAAGAGTTTGGTGTCGTTATGGTCTTTACATGCTCACGTAAGGTAGATATGCAACTTAACTTGAATTATTGCATTTTACGTGCTCATATGTGTTATAGTTAGTGATCCCGGTAATGTACTTATCAGAGTACCATGGATATTAAAATCTTATGTCAGAGATATGACTATCGAATCAGCCAAACCGTTCTGAAGGCAGTGTATTAAAGAGTACATTGGGTATTAAAAGTCCCGAGTTGGAGGTATGGTAGTTGTATTAGCCGAGTGGTAAATCGGGACCCTATGCTAAGTAAGTAGGAAGTATGAGTATGAAGGACAAGACAAGAACATAGTTATGATAGGTAGGTAAGTAATGTAACTTAACAAGTAAGTGCAAGTTAATCCGATATAGTGAGTAGGCATGTGTTTCTATGCTATCCCTTAAGGTGTTTGTGAAGTGGATAAAGTAGATCATGTCGTGTCTCATGACTTATGACAACCATGAATATCCCTTTTGATATTTTTTCTCCTTACTAAGCATCTATCATGTGCTTTACTCATTTATTCGAAATAAGAAGATTGCATCTACATGTTGAGTTGATGACAACTTTGAGTGTTAGCTTAAGATGAAGCAATGAAGTCCTTTTATGCTTTAGTTTCATTTTATAGTTGTTCTTTCTAAATAAGGCATTGTTGCTAGTAGTGTGTTTGTTTCCCTTTTCAGACATATCAGTTGTAATGAATAATAGTATTTACTTTCAGTTTTTTATGATTTAGTTTGACAACAGTCGTGGCTGTTGATTGTTTTGGAAGACTCTGAGGGTCTATTTTCCCAAGTCTTCAGCTTGTTTTCTTCCACGTGAATTTGTTATTACCATATTATGACACAAGGATTACATGAGATTTAGTGTTTAGTTCAAATGTCACGCGATGAACGTTCCATGACTGGATAAAGTTTGGTATACGGGACATGAGCGTTACATAAAGAAACAAAAATTACAATTCTCAAGAAATGGCTAAATGGTTCGATTAGAAATTACCTGGGTTTCGGGTCGAGGCATTATAACTTTGGAATGTTAACCAAAATAAACAAGAGGCAAATGTTCAAAAAGACACATATTAGACTTAATTATATTCTGTAATACTAAATAGATAAATCATCATATCTACTCAATGCTTAAGGTCATGGAAATATAAGTAACTAAGAATTTTTTTTTTCCTAAAAAAAAAAAAGATTATCTCCGTTTCAAAATATAAGTTATCCTATATTTTTGTTTTGTTTAATAATATAAGTCATTCTATATTATCAATTCAACATTTGTTACCCTTTTTTATATTTTACCCGTAATTTATTATCAATCCAACAACTTTCGTTACTTAAGGACTATTGAATTAATGATAATCAAAAGGTATTTTATATATTTAATTTTTAAAATTATGACATTCAATCACTTTTTTTAATTTGTGTGAAGTATTTAATATGTCTTATATTTTGGACCGGAAGTAGTATTTTTTTTTAAACGCGCTTTTTTTTTTTTTTTTTTTTTTTTTTTTTTTTTTTTTGAGAAACATTTATGCCGTATATGCTTGAAACTTGGTAGCGTTGATTTAAACGGTAACTAAGACATTTAAACGCATTGATATACATATAATTGGTTGAAACTTGGTAGCGTTGATTTAAACGGTAACTAAGACATTTAAACGCATTGATATACATGTATATGGTTGAAACTTGGTAGCGTGGATTTGCTTAAAAATACTACCTATGCCGTATTTTACAACAACACATTATATTTTTTTTTATAGAAAAAAAAACAAATTTATTTCCATTGAAAAGAATATTGCTGTTTTAAGCACTTTGACTGGTGTCCAT
This sequence comes from Gentiana macrophylla, assembly GCA_026214975.1. Lineage (NCBI taxonomy): Eukaryota > Viridiplantae > Streptophyta > Magnoliopsida > Gentianales > Gentianaceae > Gentiana > Gentiana macrophylla. Next base: position 49,365,552 of record CM047814.1, read on the forward strand.
TAACGTGGATATACCGAATTAACTATAAGCGAAAAGAATTCCGTGAGAAATAGAAAGAAACTAAAAGCCAAAAGAAAAACGAATATACTTTTATTCGTGTATGTTGCTTAATCATCCTGAAAGGTCCCATGATCTGTTATTTCCGTTGTCATCTGAACATAGTGGGGATCATTTGTAGAATATCCAATTTTTGTCCTTGGATATTAGAATATGCTATATTCAATCAATGACACTGAGCCCTTTTCCATAATAACATGGTGGGGTACGTGTACCTCATGCCCAAATGTATTTAGTACTTCAAACTACTACGGTTCTATTATAATATTAGTCCCAATCCAATCATTAAAGTTTCCGCCGTTAGTTTTTAAAATTGAATAAGGGTTTGGATCTGCATCACGTTTTTATATATAAGAATTATTATTATTTAATAATATGTGGCTTCTTCTGATCACTATTTATTTTCCTAAGACTACTAATACTCTGTGATTTTATAAGTTCTTATATGTGTGTGCACATGAATATTTTTATTATTTCTTTACTCCACACCACCAAAAAAATGTTAAAATTACTCTATACACAACTAAAACATAAACTACAATTTAGTCCTTGAAAAATAATAATTTCATAAATTAACCTTTTATAATCCACAATTACAACTAATCCACAAAATTTAATTTTAATAATCTAACAACATTAATCCAATACTACCACTTTCATATCTTAACTTCACCATATCATCTTCATCCTAAAAACAAAACCCTTCATCATCTTCATCTTCTTCAACCCTTCACCACAAAAAAATGCCATAAACCCAAGATGAACCCATCTTCACCATCTCTTACACTTGAAACCATGAATACCAATGAAGATAATGATGCAATATCACTTGAAGGCGTACCATTTTCAACCCAATTTGAAGAACAAATGAGATAAAAAAAAAAATGGTAATTTCTCACACCAAAATCTTGTTTTTTTTTTTTTTTCAAAACTTGAATTAGGTGAATGACTTACACCATGAAGAACAAGTAAAAACATGATTTGTGAAGAAAAATCATGCTCTTATGCGTTTTCCGATGCTATATAGGGTTTCGCCGGCGTCTCTTTACGAGAAAACAAACATAGAATAATTATCAGATGAAATCTTTCATAGATTTTATGTTTGGTACAACTGAGTATATATATATACTCACAGCACACTTTTAACAGAAAGGATAGGGACACACTAATATACTGCCATGTGTCCTAGGCCCTACACACCTATTATCCAATACATAAACATTATAGAATGTCTATTTCTTAACATCCCCTCTCAAGCTAAATGTGGGAACAACAACTACATTGAGCTTGGTTCTGAATTCTATAAGTCGTGGATGGTGCAAAGTGCTTTTGTTAGTGAATCGCAACTGCATTGATGAAGGTACAAATCGGCCGACAGATTGTTTGTTCAAAGACTTGATCTCTTACATAGTGGATATCAACTTCTATGTGTTTGGTTCGAGCATGATAGACTGGATTATGGGCAAGGAAAGTGGCACTCAAGTTATCACACCAAGCCACTGGAATACCAGACAGTTGAATACCCATTTCCAGCAGCAATTGTTTGATCCAGAACATCTCTGAGGACAAGTTGGCTAGGGATCTGTATTCAGATTCACCACTTGATCTAGAAACTACACTTTGTTTCTTAGAGCTCCAAGAAACCAGAGAATTTCCTATGTAAACACAATTGCCTGCAAAAGACTTCCTATCTGGGGGATAACATGCCCAATCAGCATTAGAAAAACCAGTCATAGTAAGAGAACCACTGGAACTGAAGAATAATCCATAGTGCAGTGTGCCTTTGACATATCGAAGGAGCCTTTTCAGTGCATGCCAATGAATCTGGGTAGGATTCTGCATATATTGGCTTAGATAATTCACAGAGTAAGACAGGTCTGGCCTTGTATTGGTGAGGTATTGTAGTCCCCCTATGGCACTTCTGTAGATAGTAGGATGCTGCATAGGTTCTCCTTGATTAGGCATTAAGTGTTGTCCAGGAGTCATTGGTGTAGAGCAGGGTTTGAGATGATCTAACTGTAATCTCTTCAACAACTGTGAGGCATAATGTCCCTATGTTAAATAAAGGCCTTCTGGAGTCCTGTGTGCCTCCATGCCTAGAAAGTGTGAGATGGATCCCAAATCTTTTAGGGCAAATCTTGAATGCAACATGTCCACAAACTTCTTAATCAGATTCTGTGAGCTACCTGTCACCAATATATCGTCAACATACACCAATACATAAAGTAATTGACCTGCATTTTTCAGGATAAATAAGGAAGAATCTGCAGCAGACTGTTTAAACCCCCATTCTAGCATTTGAAGTCTTAGGGCAGCAAACCATGCCCTAGGGGCCTGTTTGAGGCCATATAGAGCCTTGTGCAACTTACAGACATAGTGAGGTCTTGTCTTGTCTTCAAAACCTTCTGGCTGAATCATATACACATCCTCCATTAAGGGTCCATTGAGGAAGGAATTATCTATATCAACCTGATGTATATGCCATTTCAGAATGACAGCAAGGGCCAAAACAACCCTGATTGTAGATGCCTTAGCTACAGGGCTAAATGTTTCTGTGAAGTCAACCCCATATGTTTGGTGAAACCCTTTGGCTACTAACATGGCCTTATGCTTGAGTATTGTCCCATCTGGCTTCATTTTGAGCTTGAAAACCCATCTACAACCAACTGGACTTTGTGTACCAGAAGGAGGAACAAGAGTCCAGGTTCCATTCCTTTGTAAGGCATCAAATTCAGTGACCATAGCAGCTCTCCATTCAGTGCAGCTCAAAGCTTCTGAGACTTTAGTTGGTTCAGAAAGGTGATCAGGAAGAATGGACGACTGGATCTGTTCTGAGTAGGTTTTAGGTTTGAAAATTCCACTTTTGGAACGGGTTTGCATATGATGGCCTTGTGCAGGAGGTTGTGGTGCTTGTTGTATAATGGTCTCATGTACAGGTGAGGTGTTAAATATGGATGACACAGAAGGTGCAGGACTAGGGGAGTTTTGGTGTGAGTGAGCATTTTCTTGTTCTGGGGAAAGACAAACAGGTGTAGAACTAGGAGAATAGGAGGTATGCTGGTTAAATAGAGAGGATTCAGGTGTGTGCACACTGACATGTGAGTTCTGTGAAGTCTGTGTGTGTTCTGGTGTTGTTGGATTGGTATTAGATGCAGCAGGCTTGTCCTCTGATGATGCTTCCACAGATAATGGCTCTTGCTGAGAGTAGGATGCTTGACCAAAAGGTAGACTGGTAACCAGTTCAGGATCAGTAAGGACTTCTCTATGAGGGCCTAACAGAAATTTTTCTTTAAAGGGAAACTCTGCCTCATTAAACACAACATTTCTGGTGATAAAAATTCTTCCAGATTCATCTAAGCACTTATAACCCTTGTGGAGAGGACTGATTCCTAGGTAGGTACACTTAGTGGTGTGAAACTTGAACTTAGTTGAGTTGAAGGGTCTAAGGTGAGGAAAACAAGTGCATCCAAAAACCTTATAGAACTTATAGTTAGGTTTCTTTTGAAAAATAACTTCAAATGGGGATTTGTTGTCAAGAACAGGCGTAGGAAGAGCATTTATAACAGTCACAGCTTCAACAAAGCTGTCCCACCAAAATTTTAAGGGTAGAGAGGCTTGAGCTAGTTGAGTCAATCCAAGTTCAACTATATGCCTATGTTTCCTTTCTGCTCTTCCATTTTGTTGATGAGCATGAGGACAATGATGCCTAAAATGTATCCCTTGTTGTTTAAGATAGGGTTCAAGAGATCTATATTCACCCCCCAATCAGTTTGTAAGCATTTTATTTTAGTGGAAAACTGATTTTCAACCAGATTTTTGAACTTGATGAAGGTGGAATAAGCCTCAGATTTATGTTTTAAGGGAAAGATCCAAGTGTACCTGGACCAGTCATCAATGAAGTGTATATAATAGAGGTATCCAGATGTGGATGGTACAGGGGCAGGGCCCCACAGATCAGAATGAATGAGATCAAGAACAGTCTTAGCATGAGAATCAGAAGTATAATAGGGTAGAGCATGGCCCTTACCAAATTGACAAGCATCACAAAACAGTAAGTTTCCATTAATGTTGACCTTACAAGATTTCAGAATTTGATTAAGAACATGCTTGGAGGGATGACCAAGCCTCATATGCCAAACATTTGGATCCCTATCTAGACTCACAGTACCTAGACATAAACTAGGACAACCAGAAAGACCACTAGAGGCCTGAACACTAATATTATTGTTGACAGACTGAATAAGACCAGACTTGTATTTGGAGTGAAGAGAGTTCTGTGGAGGAGCCATTATCTTGTAGAGACCATCACTGAGAACCCCTGTTAGAAGCTGCATCCCTGTGGTCTTGTCCTTCACATAACAAGCAGTAGGAGTGAATTCAACAGTTATAGAATTGTCAGCTAAGAGTCTAGAGATACTAATCAAGTTTTTAGTGATCAGTGGTACATGTAGGATATCTTTTAATGCAAGAGTGATATGTGGTTGGTGTGTGACAATATTACTTTAGCCAATATGAAGGATAGGAAGTTTCTCACCATTTCCACTACTAAAGGCTCAGAACCAGTATAACCTGCATTGAGATGAAGGTTGTTAAGATCAACTGTAATGTGATTTGAGGCTCCACTATCCATGTACCATGCTGAATCTCCCACAGATTGAGGATTGGCAATGTAGGCCTGTTTTGAAGCAGTGTTGTTGTTAATGTTTGGAGAAATGAAGTCTTCTTCAAACCTGTGCCAGCAAGATGTGACAATGTGTCCCCATTTTCCACACAATTGACAAACCATTGTGTTCCCAGTATTGTTGTTGTTAGAGCCTCTTCCTCCACCATTGCTTCTGCCTCTTCCTCTACCACCTCTAGAACCACCATGACCCCTGCCTCTACCAGTATTTGAGTTGGATGCAGGAGGTCTACCACTGTTGTTATAGCTTGAAAAATTTCTGGACATAGGACCTTGAGCAACATGTGCAGTGGGATTAGATAAACCAGAACCAGGTTGATTGTAATATCCCGAAATTTTGGCATTCTAACTAATCGGTGAAGGATTCAATTTTGGGAGATTATTTGATTATTAATTAAATGGAAGAGTTAATTAATAATTAAATAAAGGATTTTTGCAACTCTTTAATTTTTCCTTAATTAAAAGAAAAGGGAAGACTTCTCCAAATCCCTTTTTTTTTTTTGACAATTAAAAGGATTTCTATTTCCTTTTCCTTCCTTAGTGACCCAAAAACAGCGTGAAACCCTTCCCACTTGCCGCCGACTCTCTTGTGAGGAAGAAGGAGAGAAAAATCTCTCCTTGGTGTTGAGGAATTCGCCGTCGTCGTCGTCGGTAGGCATCGTTTTTTTCTCTTTTTCTTTTCTACAAAGTCAAGCATGATGATCGGCCGGCCAAAGGCCATGGCCGATCCACTTATGAGTTTAGAGGGGGGTGGTTTGAATCTTGGGTTCTACCTTGTGATTCACTAGAATTGTGTGGTGATTAATGCCCTTCCTTCTTTTTATAGATTCGAGCTTCGTAGAAGATCGATTCTAGCTTGTTAGCAAAAGATTTTCAAGAAGTGCAACATTACCGGTAAGGGTATTTCTATAGTTGCGTTCCGTTTGGCTTGAAAGATGGGGTTGTAAGTAACATGTGGGACTGTGTATGTTTTCTGGGATGTTGGGTATGGTTGTTCAAGATTTATTAAGTGTAATTTGGTCTGCCTGGTGTGTTAGAGTGTTTAGATGACTCTAATCGTGCCTTGAAATGGAGATTATAATGCTGTCAAAATATTAATTGAAGACGTTTACGCTTGTTTGTCATGTTTGGTGTGCTAAACTTCCATAGTAGTGTTTCCTTGGGAAGGTTAAAGCCTATGGGTGATGGGGTACTCTTACATGATGTCTTCTGTGCTTAATCTGTGATTTATTGCTGGTGTTTGGTTCTGAACCGAAGGGAAAATCGGGTTGAAGTTTTTAGGGTTCTAGTTGAAACCCAGGCTGGACGAGCATCTGATTCATGTGGACGGGCGTCTGCTTTGGGGCACATCTCAGACGGGCGCTCTGGGTACACGGACGAACGCCTGAGGTGCTAAAATTGATTCGAGATGTAACAGATTTTATCGGACGGACGCCTGGATTATCTCGGGACGGGCGTCCGAGTTGTCAAATTTGATTCAGGATGTAACAGCTTTTGGTGGACGAGCGTCTGAGTTTTTGGACGGGCGTCTAGTAGAGTTTTGGACGGGCGTCCAACCTTTCAGACGGGCGTCCAGTTTAAGTGTCCTTCTTTCTTTGTTAGCTATTGATAAATCTTATGAACATGTGTTGTAGGCTGGGTTTTGATGAGTCAAGGATTTTGATATTTTTTTATGGGACTTGGTGTTGGGCATTGAAGTTCGTAGACCCTTAGTGGTTGGGCCGGATAGGGTAGCTCCCAAAGCCGTAAACCCGGGAAGGTTTCCTTACGACTTCAATGACCCTACGTATTTGGGGAGTTGCAGACCGTGGTGTGGTCGGGCCGGATAGGATAGTACCCGAAGCCGGGAACCCGGGAAGGTTTCCTTGCACCCCAGTACGTGATGGTCCATTTTAACGATGGTACCATTGGCAGACCTTTAGGATCCTCCTCTTTAGGGTTTACCCTTTTGAGGGATGTTCACATTCGGGACCTTTAGGTGCAGGTAGTTGTGACGTTTTGTTTCTGTTTATTAGGGGTTGGTTTTGGCTTATGGTTGGAAAGTTTTACCCATCCTTTAGTCGTCTTCTATTTTATATATACCGAATATATCCTTACTCAACTTCATAGTTGACCTCTTTACTTTTGGTTGACCCTGCTATGATCCAATTATGGGGAGCAGAGTCTTAGCAGGTATTTTCTTTGGATGATTGCTGATTGCTGGGATGTCGCGGGGTATCGAGAGCCACGTAGTCGCAGTCTTACGTTTCCACTTTACTGGATTTTCGACACTTTAAGATTTTATTGACGTTTCCACATATTTTCATTTTCTTTTAAGAGATTGTAATTACTTTAACCCTTTTTAATAATGAATGGTGGATGTTTATGTTTCTTCTGTTGTGGAATGTTGAATACTGCTTCGACTGTGTGTCGTGAAGTGACATTACGGTGACCAATACCGGCGGCCGACGGGATTGGAAACCGGGGTGTTACAAAGTGGTATCAGAGACGTTCGACTCCAGGACCACCACCTAAAATGAACCTTAAGAATAAATTCACTAAAATAAGCACAGTGAGGATGTGTGGGGTAGGTATTGAGTTCTATGTAGGGAAGGTACGGTAAGTTCTGATGTATGTGGAAATGTGGCTGTGTGTTGCAATTGATTTTGGATAGTAAGTGTTAGTATATGTGAAATATTCTGTGGCATGATATAGGTGATAATTGAATACATGATTGTTTACTTTTTTAGTTTTAGATATGCCTCCTAGGAATGGAAATGAGAGGACCGGTGATTGATCAGCTTGGTTAAGATGAATCAAGACTGATTCAGCGGTCAACAAGTCGGCGACAGAGGATCGTTCTCAGGGTCAACCACCGGCATGACTAGGGCCGTGAGTCGCCAGAGGCCTAGTCAAGACGATGGTAAGGAGATCCTAAGGGACTCGAGCGGTGGATTAGAGAGTTTGAGAAGATCTTCGCCACTCTCAGTCGTCCAGAGGCGAAAGTCGACAAGCCGCTTTCTACTTGGTTCACTACAAAAAACAGCAGCTTTGGCGACGGCATTTTTGCGACGGAACTTATTTCCGTCGCAAATTTACGTTATGACGGATATTTTAATGTTTGCGACGGGACACTTGGCGGGACCGATTTTTTTCACTTGGCGGGCAATTTTGCGACGGAATTTTTATCATTTTGCGACGGACCATCGAATAAAAGTTTTATTAAATTATTTTATTATTCTAAATTTAGATAAACTTTGCGACGGACTTTTATAGCCGCCGTCATAAAACGGAGTTTTGCGACGAATTTTTATTGTTTGCGACGGAATATTTAATAAATTTTTATAAATTATTTCATTATTCGTATGCACATGTTTGCGACGGAATTAGGTTTTTTTTGCGACGGACATTAGTTTCCGTCGCAAAATGGCGGATATCAATGATTTCCTTTTCTTCCTCATTTCACTTCTTTATCTCCTCTTCTCTCCCGCCGCCCCACCCCCACCTCCCTCGTTGAAGCTCTTCCGGCAACGCCACCTCCTCCCACCACCACCGCAGCACCACCCACAGTATGCTCTTCCCCTCCCCTCCCTCCCCTCTCCCTAGACCCGATTTCCCCCCTCCCCCGCCGCCAGATATGTATGTGTATATATTTTTTTATTTCGTTTTATATATATATATATATGTATGTATGTATATGTATATATATATATTGTATATGTATGTATATTTTTTTTTTTTTATTTTGTTTTTATATATATATATATGTATGTATATGTATATATATATTGTATATGTATATGTATGTATATTTTTATGTATGTATGTATATGTATATTTTATGTATGTATGTATATGTATATTTTTATGTATGTATTATATGTATATTTTTATGTATGTATGTATATGTATATGTATATGTATATATATATGGTATATGTATATTTTTTATTTCGTTTTTTATATTTTTTTATATAGTGTATCATATGTAGTATAGATTTATAGATATATATGTGATGCTATGTGATGTTTGCATATAAAAGAAACTGATTTAAAGAAAAAAAACTAAGGATCTTATTGAATGTTGGTTGTGGTGATGCTATGTGATGTTTGCTCGGTTGGTGCTTGGTGATGGGTGGTTTGGGGTTTTGATTGTTTTGTGTTAGATTTTGGATGAAAGTTCATTTTTTGATGAACTTTTGACCTATGTTTATCTCACTTTCTTACTATCGAACGAACTCAAAATCAGTTGGTCTAAGAAGATAAAATGCTCATAATATTCTGAATTATAATCCCTTAAATTTTCAGCTCGTTTGGGCTTCAACCCGACATTCAAAAACACCACACAGCCTAATTAGCTCCCAGCCGGACAGTTTTGACTAAGCAGTTTGTGACCAACTTTTAACTATTATAAAGGCCTCAAACCAGAATGGTTTCTCAATGAAAAATGTACCCCTATATGCAATATATAACACATCAAAAATTCAGCTCATTCCAAGTAGTATAGGGTACTCAAAGTTGACACAAAACCACATCAGAAAGCTGTAAAACAGATTTTCAATATCGATGCTTTTGTTTGACATGGTGTGTGATGTGTGATGGATGAAAATGAGATCTGAAATATGCGTTTTGTAGCTTGCATTCTGAGCTTTCCAACCATATAAAGAAAACTTAATTTGGTGTGCGGCTATACTTACCTAACTTTTTTTGGCGCAGTCCACTTACTTTGTCGCACTTTTTTACAGTTTCCGAAGAAGGTGTTGTAGTTACTCGGCTTAGCAAACAAAGAAATTGCTTGAGGTCAGTGTAGTTAGAGGTGCTACTGCAAATCTCAATAGTTAGGGGATCTATTGCAAACCCCGTAGTTACGAGATCTACAGAAAATCTTGCTTTCCTTGCACATATTATTAATTAGTATAAACGCCTTTTTATTATAATTGCATTTAGATTAGTATAAACGTCATTTTTTGTGTCAAATAGATGTAGAGGTAGAGGTAGAGGTAGAGGTAGAGGTAGACGCGGTAGGGGTAGTTCCTTGCACCTTGGATTGCCGGTTTTTATAGTTATTTTTTTTTAAATATTTTTTTATATAGTGTATCATATGTAGTATATATTTATAGATATATATGTGTTGTAATTATAAGTTAGGAAAATGCTTACTTATGTGTATTAGTTAGATAAGTTAGGAAAATGCTTAAGTATGTGCAAAGCCGGATGTTGGTTGAATTGGTTGAATTGGTTTGTTGAATGCTTAAGTATGTGCAAAGCCGGATGTTGGTTGAAAATGCTTAGTTTAGAAACCGGATGTTGGTTGAATTGGTTTGTTGAATTTGGATTGAAATGATGATAAGTATGTGGTTGAATTGGTTTGTTGAAAAGGGTGCTGTTCCTACCCGTTTGGAAAATGGTACTGGGGGGTACTTTGTTATACGGCAAAGCCTCCGAATTATTTTGACGTCGAACCTTTGACCATGAATTAAAAATTTAGGTTAAAGTGTTGTTAGTTTCATAGTAAGTTGAGTAAAACTCGAGTTTGCAAAAGTGTTGAGACAACCTTCAAAGACTATTGTTAGTCTCATATTTTGTATGATATGATGTGTAGGATTGAAAATGAAGAGAATAGAACGGAGTTGGATGTACGAGAGGTTGGATGCTAACAAGAAATTTAACCCGGTATTTGTGAATGGAGTGGAGGAATTCATAAAACATGCAAAGCGCTTAGATTCGCTTCGGGCAAATAATGGAATGATGAAGTGTCCATGTAGTAAGTGTAAGAACACTAAATTTTCAATCGAACATGACGTGAGATTACATTTAACTAAATATGGGTTTTTTGCGCAAACTACTATGATTGGGTGTGTCATGGTGAAGAGTTTCCCATTCCGATCAACGCTCAAAGAAGAACGGAATGTGAACCCTTATCGTGACATGGTTAATGACGATTACGTGATAGGATTGATCACGTAAGAGAAGAATTTCTTAACCAAGAGGAGAACAATGAGACACCAAACCTGAAGTTGCATCGTTTTTGAAATCTTTGAAAACGCAGAGGAACTCTGTATGTGATGGAAGTAGTGTCTCCGCATCGCAAGCGGCTTCTAGGTTGCTCACTTTGAAATGTGATCACAACCTCTCTCACAAATGCGTTGACGGGTTACCGGTTTGATAGGAGATATTCTTCCGAAGAATAACTTAATGACCTCGAACTTCTATCAAACCAAAAAGTTGTTAAAGGCATTAGAGCTACCCCATGAGAAAATACACGTGTGTCCCGCGGGGTGTATGTTATTAGAGCTACCCCATGAGCTACCCCATTAAAGGCATTAGAGCTACCCCATGAGCTGCCCCATCGATGTTGACTCCGATGTTGGGGATAATGACTTGGATGATGATGAGATGGAGGATTTCATTCAACAAGAAGATGGAGAGGAAGAAGAATCGGTTGATGATCTCAGACATCGATGAAGAGGAGGAAGAACTCTTCCATTCTAGTAGTGATAGTGAATAATAATGTATTAAATATTTTATTTTGTCATGATAGTGAATAATAATGTATTAAACATTGTAATTTATTATTAATTAGTATAAACGCCTTTTTATTATAATTGCATTTATATTAGTATAAACGTCATTTTCTCGTGTCAAATAGATGTCAGGTAGAGGTAGAGGTAGAGGTAGAGGTAGGTAGACGCGGTAGGGGTAGTTCCCCCTCCCCCGGAGCGTCTTCCTCCACACAGACAGCAAGTTTGGATGATGAGATACACCAGATGAGCGAGGAGGATTTTGGTGTCATTGTCAATGGTGACCTTGGATTGCCGGTTTTGGATCCCGAGGAAATGGTAAGTTAATACATATCTTGCTTTAATTTGTTTGTATTTTTATTTATATTTTGATTAACCAAATATATTAACAACTTATTGTTTTCAATATGACAGTTTACCGACAACTATGTCAAGAAAATGGCCAAGAACGCCATAATCGGCTTAACACTTTTGCCACCACGTGGCATAATGCCAGCCAGGAGCAGCAGGATAGGTGGTGGAACGCATTTATGGTACGTCGTTCATATAAATATAACTATATATAAATATAACTATAATTATAACTATACATATAACATATATATATATAACTATGTTGCGAGGTCATTTCGACTTCGATTCACGCCACGAGCGCTGGTTAGGAAAGCTTTTGAGCGGTATGCTATCAACAGTGGTCCTCGATTATATGTATCGGGCTCAAACAAACCCCGTGCTCGGCTTTGGATGACCCGGATATTCTCCGTCGATTCGAGGAGTGGATTGGGAGTCCCGTAAGCAATTATTCAATATTTAATTAACAATACTTGTTATATATATATATATATGTATGTACTAACTTGTTTATCTTATGTCGGAATAGCGTTTTGAAACATTCATAAAAAGAAGCTAAACCGAGCTTCGGATCCGTGAGGAAGGAAGATCCTCGGGACACATGCTATGGGGCGCAGGCGCGCGTTATCGATTTCGCTCGGGCCATGGAGGACAATAGAGGCGCGCCTATCGGCCGGTGATCCGGTGAGTAGTTCGAAGAAGAAGAAGTCGGGCAACTTCGCCTCGAGGAAGTTTGAGAAAATCATGGTACGTTATGTATTCTAAATATTATATATACATTATATATATATCATGTAATTATTGTTACTAACAAATTTATATCATACTTTGCGGACGTCTTCACCTCGAAGAAAGCGAAAGCCAGAGAGACGCGACTGACACCCTCGTCGACGAGTCGCGTCTTTATTACGGTTACTGGTGGTTACGACAAGAAGGGAGAGTTTTGGCATGGGGTCACCGCCTCCATGTACTACGACGACAGCCTCGCTGGCCGCTCGACACTCATCCGGCCGAGACATACTCTCCGGGCATAATCACCCGCTCTCACCCAGGAGATGGCGAGAGGCAGACAGACTAATGCGTAAACCCAGGCGAGGTTGGAGGAGCTAGAGAGAGACAGAAAGCGTCGGGATGACAGACTAGCGCAGATGGAGGCGTGGATTACCCAAAGGGCGGTTAGCAAAGATCCTCCGGAGGATGCAACCCGGCACGAGGCAAACCTGAGATGACCATTCGATCATGGACCTGGAGGAGGTGACGTGGGTTTAGGTAGTACACCGGTCCGGTGGGTGACATTGTTTTGATACATTTTTATTTATTTTGGCTTATCGTATCCCTTTGACGTATTTTTTGACATTTCCCTTTGGCGTATTTTTGACATATCCCTTTGATATCGTATTCCCGTTTATATTGTTGTTGTTGATAGCCGGTAGCAATTGTAATGCTACCGGGAAAATTCAAAAATTTGTTTCTTTGCGGTGGTTTGGCGGTGCTTTGCAAAGCGACCATAATTTTCATTTAATTTTATTTTTTGCGACGGAATATATCCGTCGCAATATGGTATTTGCGACGGAAAAGGCTTATTTTGCGACGGATATGAAAAGATCTAAAATAAATAAATTATTTAATAAAAATAAGTTGCGACGGATTATACATTTTTTTGCGACGGATGATACATTTTTGCGACGCAATTTTACATGTTTGCGACGGAATATTTCCGTCGCTATTTGTTATTTGCGACGGACTATACATTTCTTTGTGACGGAAATTATAATTAAAAATAAAATAAAATAAGTTATTATCCGTCGCAAAAGCCGTCGCAAACAATTTGCGACGGAAAACCCGCCGCAAAATCGGGTTTTGCGACTAAAAATGCGACAAAGAAAATTGTCAGCAAATCCGCCGCAAACTAGGGTTTGCGACGGAATAATTTTGTTTGCGACGGTAATCTTCCGTCGCAAAAAGCTGCTGCTTTTTTGTAGTAGTTGTGGTGGTGACGATTTGTGGTGGGTGCTAACAAAGATCGGTTGGCTCAAACCGAAAATGAGCAAGGGAATCGAGAGTGATACCACCGAATCTGGACCGAGTTTAAGCAGAGAGCGAGGCGTGAATTCTTTCCCGAATCTAAGAGGAAAGAGTCTGCGGGTTGAGTTCGATAATCTCCGACTGGGGGATATGACTGTTCAAGAATATTACGAAGTTTTTCGACTTGGCGGTTTATGCATCCGAGCTAGTGCCGATGAAGAGGCCAAGATGGTGAAGTTTGAGCAACACTTAGATTTAGCGATCCGGGATCGTATGGGGGCAAGCAGGGGCTTCACGAGCCTAAAAGAGATGTGTGAAGTAGCATGCAACATTGAGAGGATTCGGAGAGAGGTTAAAGCGGCATATGCTACTAACAAGAGGAAGAGTGTCTCTGAGGACAATCAGGGGCAGCAAAAACGCAGTAATTCTGGGAACCCTCCAGTACGACCCTCTTTTTCGGCAAATTCCCACGTTACCAGAGGCAGCGGCGGTCAGCCAGCGAGAGGTGACTCTCAGGGGTTTAGTCGGCCACGAAGTTATCATTGCAAGCGGTGCCAGAGAAATCATCCGGGTACCGATTGTTCAGGTGCACAAGTTCAGTGTCACAACTGCGGGAAGTTTGGACATAGACGGTTTGAGTGTTTTGCGGCTCCAACACCTGCCGGGTCGGCATCGGTTACGGGAAGCAACATGGGTGGAGCTCCAAGGGGTAACACGGGAAACATGAGTGGGGGTAACCAGCAGCAGAGTAGTACCCCTACACAGAGCCGACAGGGGGGTACACCTACGGCCACTGGTGGAAACAGGAACCGACCATCAGGGTCGGCCAGCACAGTCCAGGGAGCTGGAGTAAATCAGACTGGGAAATTATTCGCACTGGGCAGAGAGGAGGCCGATCAGAGCAACCACGTAGTGACGGGTAATTTTCTGGTTAACTCATTTTTATCCTACGTACTTTTTGATTCGGGTGCATCATGTTCCTTTATAGCGGGTTCGCATGTTTTGATGTTGGGTCTAGCTACTTTCGAGGTGATTAACAATGAGTTTATGCAACCGTCGGGAGAGTTAGTGGCATGCTCTAAGTTGTATAGAGACGTGCCGTTAGTGATTATGGGAGTCAACTTGTCGGTTGACTTGATCGAGTTCCCCCTCGAGAACTTCGACGTTATTTTGGGTATGGATTGGTTGAACCGGCATAAAGCCAAAATTGACTGTGAGCAGAAGAAGGTGACTTTGAGAGTCCCTAAAGGGGTGCGAGTATCTTACAAGGGGTTTGTGGATAAACCTAACGTGAAGATCATTTCGGTGGTGACGTTGAGATCTCTCGTCAAGAAAGGGTACCCGTTGTTTATGTGTCACGTACATGATGTAAGCACAGGGGATCCTAAACTAACGGTCATTGATGTAGTCCGTGATTTTGAGGATGTATTCCCGGATGATATACCAAGTATGCCACCCCAGAGGGAGGTAGAGTTTGCAGTGGAGTTGATGCCCGGGACTAGACCGATATCGAAAACACCTTATCGTATGGCACCTAAATAATTTGCGTGAAGCGAAGGTACAATTGGAAGAAGCGCTCGATAAAGGGGTACATCCGACCGAGTGTATCACCGTGGGAGCACCGGTGTTGTTTGTGAAGAAGAAGGATGGTAGTATGCGCGTCGTGTGTATTGATTACCGAGCCGAACAACGCCACAATGAAGAACAAGTATCCGTTACCAAGGATCGATGACTTGTTCGATCAACTACTGGGGCGTGTATTTTCGAAGATTGATTTGCGATCGTGGTATCACCATTTCGGGGTAGCAGATCACGGATATCCCAAAGGCCGCATTTCGCACGTGCACGGACATTACAAATTCACGGTCATGCCTTTCGGATTGACCAACGCACTGCGCCGATTTTCATGGATTTGATGAACCGGTACTCAGACCCTACTTGGACCAGTTTGTAGTAGTGTTTATTGACGACATCCTGGTCTACTCTAAGACGAAGGAAGAACATGCCGAACACCTGAGGCTCGTGCTACTGATTTTACGGGAAAAACAACTGTATGCGAAACTGTCTAAATGTGAATTTTGGTTGGAACGAGTGGCATTCTTGGGGCATGTTGTCTCGAAAGACGGTGTATCCATTGACCCGAGCAAGATAGAGGCGATTTGAGATGGCCAACACCTAAGAATGTTGCGGAAATTCGAAGCTTCTTGGGTTTGGCTGGATATTACCGAAGATTTGTAAAAGACTTTTCCAAGATTGCGAGGCCGATGACTGCACTAATGAAGAAAGAGAACCGGTTTAAGTGGGATGAAAAATGTGAAGAGGCGTTCCAACTGCTTAAGGAACGGTTGACTACAACTCCTATTTTAGCATTACCAGAGGGTAATGAGGGCATTGAAGTTTATACCGACGCGTCGAAGAATGGTCTGGGTTGTGTACTGATGCAACGGAGGCGAGTGATCGCGTATGCATCGAGGCAGCTGAAACCATATGAGAGTAACTACCCGACTCACGACCTAGAGTTGGCAGCTGTGGTCTTCGCATTGAAGATATGGCGACACTACTTGTATGGAATAACTTTCAAGGTGTTTTCAGATCACAAGAGTCTGAAGTACATATTTACACAGAAGGAGCTCAATATGCGTCAGAGGCGTTGGTTGGAGTTAATTAAAGATTATGACATGGAAATCCAATACCACGAAGAGAAGGCCAATGTAGTGGCGGACGCTTTGAGTTGGAAATCGATTCATTCCTTGTGTGAGAAAGTAGCTCGGATCAAATTGCGAGAAGAGTTGGACCGCATGGATATTTGTGTCATCCAGAAAGGCGGAGATAAAAGCGACTTCGTCTTGCAACCCGTATTATATGCTGAGATCCGGGCGAGACAAGTGGGTGACAAGGTGATCGAGGCAAAGAAGGCCAAGATTGGTACAGATGGGGCAGCTGATTTTACGTTACACGAGGATGGTAGTATCCGGTTTAAGGGTCGGTGGTGTGTACCAGCCGACGAAGAACTCAAGAGGCGGATCTTGAGTGAAGCTCATAGTACGCCTTATTCGGTTCATCCGGGAGGAGACAAACTGTATAAAGATCTCAGGAAAACCTTTTTGTGGCCCAATATGAAACGCGAAGTAGCAGAATTTGTGTCAAAGTGCTTGACTTGTCAGAAAATCAAGATTGAACATCGACGGCCACAAGGTGTGCTGCAGCCGTTGGATGTGCCGGTTTGGAAGTGGGATTCCATCTCCATGGATTTTGTATGCGGATTACCGAGGAGACCTAAAGGGAATAATATGATTTGGGTCGTTGTGGATAGACTGACTAAAGCGGCGCATTTCATTTTGATGAAAGACACTTGGAGTAAGACGGAGTTGGCTATGGCATACCGGAGAAATATTGTGAGACTACATGGTATACCCAGCAACATTGTGTCAGATAGAGATGCGAGATTCATATCTCAGTTTTGGCAGGAGCTACAGGCAGCTTTGGGGATGGAGCTACGAATGAGTACAACTTTTCACCCTGCTACCGATGGTCAGACGGAGAGGACCATACAAACTTTGGAAGACATGCTGAGGGCATGTGTATTAGAATTCAAAGGCTCTTGGAAGGTAAAGCGCGATCTTATTGAGTTTTCATACAACAACAGCTACCATGCCAGTATTAAGATGGCACCTTTTGAGGCAACTTTATGGTAGGAAATGCAAGAGTCCGGTTTGTTGGGACGATTCGTCTGAGGCAGCGATTTTGGGACCGCAGATGATCGAAGATATGATTAAGCAGGTACAGATAATCCGAGAAAGGATGAAGGCTGCCCAGGATAGGCAGAAGAGTTATGCAGACTTACATCGCCGAGATATTGAGTTCGCCGTGGGCGATAAGGTATTGCTACGAGTATCACCAACCAGAGGAGTGATGCGTTTTGGCAAGAAAGGGAAGTTGAGTCCCAATTACGTGGGGCCATATGAGATCTTGGACCGCATAGGTGAAGTGGCATATCGACTAGCTCTGCCACCGGCGTTGGAGAAGGTGCATAATGTGTTTCATGTATCTCAATTGCGCAAGTACGTGAGTGATCCTTCTCACGTGATCGAACCGGAGGTTGTTGAACTAGATCAATCCTTGACTTACGAGGAGGTGCCGTACGAGATATTAGATACCAAGGTACGGAAAACACGGGACGTGAGGTTAGCATCGTCAAGGTTTTATGGTCAAACCATGCCACCGAGGAGGCGACATGGGAAGTCGAGGATACTATCGACGAAGTACCCGCATTTGTTCTCTTAAGGTATGCAATTTTCAAGCCTTGTACGTAAAATCCTTTTCTTATCTTCGGGACGAAGGGTGTTTTAAGGGGGTGGAGCAACACCGGTATTTAACCCGAACCGAGGACGAAGTTTTGTCTTAAGGGGGGAAGGATGTAATATCTGGCATTCTAACTAATCGGTGAAGGATTCAATTTTGGGAGATTATTTGATTATTAATTAAATGGAAGAGTTAATTAATAATTAAATAAAGGATTTTTGCAACTCTTTAATTTTTCCTTAATTAAAAGAAAAGGGAAGACTTCTCCAAATCCCTTATTTTTTTGGCAATTAAAAGGATTTCTATTTCCTTTTCCTTCCTTAGTGACCCAAAAACAGTGTGAAACCCTTCCCCCTTGCCGCCGACTCTCTTGTGAGGAAGAAGGAGATAAAAATCTCTCCTTGGTGTTGAGGAATTCACCGTCGTCGTCGTCGGTAGGCATCGTTTTTTTCTCCTTTTCTTTTCTACAAAGTCGAGCATGATGATCGGCCGGCCAAAGGCCATGGCCGATTCACTTATGCGTTTAGCGGGGGGGGGTGGTTTGAATCTTGGGTTCTACCTTGTGATTCACTAGAATTGTGTGGTGATTAATGCCCTTCCTTCTTTTTATAGATTCGGGCTTCGTAGAAGATCGATTCTAGCTTGTTAGCAAAAGATTTTCAAGAAGTGCAACATTACCGGTAAGGGTATTTCTATAGTTGCGTTCCGTTTGGCTTGAAAGATGGGGTTGTAAGTAACATGTGGGACTGTGTATGTTTTCTGGGATGTTGGGTATGGTTGTTCAAGATTTATTAAGTGTAATTTGGGCTGCCTGGTGTGTTAGAGTGTTTAGATGATTCTAATCGTGCCTTGAAACGGAGATTATAATGCTGTCAAAATATTAATTGAAGACGTTTACGCTTGTTTGTCATGTTTGGTGTGCTAAACTTCCATAGTAGTGTTTCCTTGGGATGGTTAAAGCCTATGGGTGATGGGGTACTCTTACATGATGTCTTCGTGCTTATCTGTGATTTATTCTTCGGTGTTTGGTTCGAACCGGCGGAAAATTGGGTTGAAGTTTTTAGGGTTCTAGTTGAAACCCAGCCGACGAGCGTCGATTCATGTGGACGGGCGTCGCTTTGGGAGCACATCTCGCACGGGCGTCTCGGGGTACCAGACGAACGCCTCGAGGTGCTAAAATTGATTCGAGGATGTAACGATTTTATACGGACGGACGTCTGGATTATCTGGACGGGCGTCCGAGTTGTCAAATTTGATTCAGGATGTAACAACTTTTGGTGGATGAGCGTCTGAGTTTTTGGACGGGCGTCCAGTAGAGTTTTGGACGGGCGTCCAGTAGAGTTTTGGACGGGCGTCCAACCTTTCAGACGGGCGTCCAGTTTAAGTGTCCTTCTTTCTTTGTTAGCTATTGATAAATCTTATGAACATGTGTTGTAGGCTGGATTTTGATGAGTCAAGGATTTTGATATTTTTTTATGGGACTTGGTGTTGGGCATTGAAGTTCGTAGACCCTTAGTGGTTGGGCCGGATAGGGTAGCTCCCAAAGCCGTAAACCCGGGAAGATTTCCTTACGACTTCAATGACCCTACGTATTTGGGGAGTTGCAGACCGTGGTGTGGTCGGGCCGGATAGGATAGTACCCGAAGCCGGGAACCCGGGAAGGTTTCCTTGCACCCCAGTACGTGATGGTCCATTTTAACGATAGTACCATTGGCAGACCTTTAGGATCCTCCTCTTTAGGGTTTACCCTTTTGAGGGATGTGCACATTCGGGACCTTTAGGTGCAGGTAGTTGTGACGTTTTGTTTCTGTTTATTAGGGGTTGGTTTTGGCTTATGGTTGGAAAGTTTTACCCATCCTTTAGTCGTCTTCTGTTTTATATATACCGAATATATCCTTACTCAACTTCATAGTTGACCTCTTTACTTTTGGTTGACCCTGCTATGATCCAATTATGGGAGTGATTCTTAGCATGTATTTTCTTTGGATGATTCTTTGATTCTTCGGGATGTCGCAGGTATCGAGAGCCACGTAGTCGCAGTCTTACGTTTCCACTTTACTGGATTTTCGACACTTTAAGATTTTATTGACGTTTCCACATATTTTCATTTTCTTTTAAGAGATTGTAATTACTTTAACCCTTTTTAATAATGAATGGTGGATGTTTATGTTTCTTCTGTTGTGGAATGTTGAATATTACTGCTGCGACTGTGTGTCGTGAAGTGACATTACGGTGACCAATACCGGCGGCCGACGGGATTGGAAACCGGGGTGTTACATTGATTGAGTCTTGCAATGAGCCTTTCATGAGTGATCAATTGAGATTGTACATCTTGCCAGTTGAGAGAGCCTACCCGAGATGTAATGTTGACAATTGCTGACTCATAGTCTCGATCCAACCCTCCTAATGTATCTAAAATCAATTCTGATTTAGTGATTAGATATCCAGCAGCTGTTAAATTATCAGAGTATGACTTCATTTCAGCTAAATAGTCGGACATAGATTTAGATCCTTTTGACGCTTTGGCCAAGGAGTCCTTAAATTCCAACATTCGTGCCTCAGATCTACTGTTGTATAGAGTTTCCAGTGTAGTCCACACTTCATAGGCTGTATAACAACCAACAACTTCTCCTAAGATCTGTTCAGTCATGGAGCTCAAAAGCCATCCAAGTAACAGATAATCCTTAGTTACCCATTCATCAGATCTGAAAGAAGACACTGGACTGAGAAGGTGATCGTCTAGACGATGACCTTTAATGATTGGCAACACTGTGTAACGCCAAAGCAGGTAATTGTTTCTATCTAGTTTGACAGTGCAAGCTTGAGATAAATTACCAGAAAAAGGATGTCCAAGCAGCGACGACTGAGAAGATGGACTCATGGATCTCAGCGGTGAAGTGAGAGTTGGAGCAGTTGACTGGAACTGGGTGTATGAAGGCTCTGGTCGGCCAAAGTTCAGAGTCGGAGCTGGAGGAAGCGATGACAGAATGGAGCTCATAATCGGAATCCCAGTTACAACACCATCTAGGAAGAGAGAGGTGCCACTGTAGATTGAATCTTGTTGAGTAAATGGTGAAGGAGTGGTTATATGTGACAGTGATTGAAGAGAAGGCTGTCCGGTGGTTATTCCGGTGGTCTGCATGTCAATGGATAAGGGAGGAATAGAGCTCCCGGTGGCCGGAGCCCCTGAGGTGGCCATTGACGCCAACCTTTTCTCTGATACCAAGAAAACAAACAGAGATTAATTATCAGATGAAATCTTTCATAGATTTTATGTTTGGTACAACTGAGTATATATATATACTCACAGCACACTTTTAATAGAAAGGATAGGGACACACTAATATACTTCCATGTGTCCTAGGCCCTACACACCTATTATCCAATACATAAACATTATAGAATGTCTATTTCTTAAGGCGTCCCCGTTCTGAAGCCAGAAACATCGGATACTCCGACGTTACGTTGCACGTTAAACGTCCTGGTTAGCGACGTTGTAATAGATTACGGGCGTCTGCTCGGGGGACGTTTGTAAGCCAGAGGCTTGTGTTTTGGTAGATGTCTTGACGTCACCTGGCTTGACGCACTATATCACCCACAACGTCAACAACCCCGACATTACAGACAATCACACTTATTTTACCACTTCTTCGTATTGGCATACACTTAACTTGTTGGTTTTCATATTATTTTTGCATAAAACCCAAGTGAGGACAAGGGTAAGAAGCCATGCGATGGTGCGGGGGTAAATGATTACAATGAGGCGTATTTTGAGGTAAGTTAATTCCATACGTTCTTTGGTTTTAGTTTTTTTTCAAAGTGTAACTTGATTGTTGGTAATGCAAACTTGTTTTTTTGTAGCATTTGGTTGATGTAATGATAAAGAAATATCAAGAGTTTCTTAACAATCCTCATGATGACAATCCTGAAGAGTTTCTTAACAATCCTGATGTGACATACTTGCTTTGTGTGATGAAATGCCTGAAGAGTTATCAACATATATGACTTCACTTTTTGAAACCAACCGTGTATGTACCATAAGCAAATTATTGTAATACTTTTATGTTTGAAAATTGATTTTTTCTTGGAACTTATCTTGCTATAGGTATTTGATACTCATGAAGATGTAACCAAACATCTTCAAAAGTTGGGATGAGATAATGGGGTCGTGATCGTGAAATTGAGATCAGATTTATCTGGGAAACAGACACCATATATAAAGTACCAATGTGTGAGGGGCAGTGAACATAAGGACCATTGCAAAGGTGGGCAATATGATAAAAAAAGAAGGGTGGATCCGGTAAGAACTAGCCAAGGGATTCATCGTCAAGGAAGTGTGGATTTCCGTTCGTACTAAAAACCACACAGGATAGAGTGAAGCTGTTTTGGACATAGAAGTAATTAATAAGGTTCATAATCACAAGACGGTCAGGTTTGATGAGGTCCATGCATATCTCAGAAGAATTAGCAAAGAATTGACTGAAACCGTTGGTAGAATGTCCCAGAACGGCATACTACCGAAGTACATTCTGAGGGAACTTAGACTGATAGACAAATTTAATTGCACCTCCGCCAAAAAGATATACAACATTCATTCGAGGTTAAGAAAGAGAGCACGAGAGGGTCGTTAAGTGATGCGAGAGGTATACAACTCGGCGGAAAATACTAACGCCTTCGTACATTCCCGGCATGTCGAGAATGTAGTGAGAGACGTTTTTTGGGCACATAACGATTGTTTGTGTCTTGCTAGATGCTTCCCTTCCTTGTTGCTTATAGATTGTATATACAAGACGAACAAGTACAAGATGCCTCTTTTGCAGATAGTTGGTGTCACATCTATGTACATGTCGTTTTCCATTGGGTTTGCACTTCTTGGATTGGAGAGGGAAGACAACTACACTTAGGCTCTGAATACATTATGAAATGCAACAGGGGACCAAAGTGAGCGTACTTGTTGTATTGTCACTGATAGAGTGTTGAGAAAATGTTTTTGAGTAATTGTTGTGTTTTAATTATTTTAAAAATAACTTTATAATATGTGACATATGCAATTATGTTTTATTATTTTATTTGTCACACTAATGAGCTATGAAGTCTATTAGACTTACAATAAAATGGTAAATTTCATTTCTTTTATTGTTTGCAGGATTTATAATAAGTTATTGGACCAAGTTTTTTTTAATCAATCCAGCAATACTTTTTTTTTTCGCCCAACTTTTCAAGAAAACCATCGACTTTCATTTTGCATCTCAGCCCAATTTCTTAATTAAATTTCACCCATCTATAGCCCAATTTCTTTTAACCTATTTTACATAAAATTCTTATAACAAAAAAACCTAATCCTAAAAGCTGCCGCATTCCTCATTCACTCTCAAGAGTTTTCCTGCCATGAAACTCGGTGCTCTCTAAGCCGACACCTTTCTCCTTCCGTTTCAGATACTCCGATAAATAAGAAATTCTGCTCTCTTTCCAATCTTGCAATTTCTGTTGAGTAAACAAACAGAATCCGGCAAGGAGCTGTTCGAGAAATCCGGTGCAAATCGAAGGATCCTGCCTTATCAATAATAAGCCGTTGATTCACAACTCAGGGAAGCTCTGAAAATTCTTTTAGTTATCTTGTTTTGTTTAAAATAAATATAAATAAAAAAATTAGTTTGATCTGCATGTTTTAGATATCTTGTTTCATGAAGACTGCATATCATCGTTTTATTAATTTTTGATATAATCTGAGCCGGTATAATAATAATATTTGTATTTTCATTTTTTTGTCTTATTAAAACAAAACGAGTCTTCTTATTATTGAAATAAAAGTTGTGTATATGCTATGCTTGTATGAGCCAACTTGATTTGTTTTCATAAAGGGATTTATGTAATATTATATTATGGATCATGATTAATTTTGTTTGACATAAAAGGTCTCGTATCTATAATGTGTCTATGATATTATTTGTACATCTTATATGCAGTTCAGTATTTTGAAATATATATTAAATATTATTATTTGGCAAATAATATTTGTTGAGTTGAGTTGATAAGCTTTTTACAGCTTCATTGTATGTGGACCGTCATTTTTCAAAACATCAAAATCTCTGAAGAGTCCCGTAGCAAGTTTCAAGGAAGTTTGTTGATGGAATGACACTATAAAAGGAAGGCCATGTGAAGCTACAAAGACACCAAGAATACTAGCTATATCTGTTCATCTGCAAACATTCTGAAGCAATTTTTCTGAATTCATTTTGTACTTAAATATTTCCAATCTTTTCATAAAGCGTGTGTTGTAAGTGTGGTGAGAAAGAGTGATAGAAATTGTGATCTTGACAGTTGAGGGGGTTGTACTCGCTGTACAAGATAAGTGTTGTGTTAGTGGAGTGCTGTGTAGTGACTACTGTGCGTGGTTGAAGTCATAATGGTTCGTGTGGTGGTCCAGTTCATTGCGTGGTTGAAGTCATTGACTGGGCAGTGTCTGTAATTGTACTCCAAAAAGGTATTTTAGTGGATTAGGCTTGAAAGGCATAGATTCATCTTTCAAGTGGGAATAGCGTATCTCTTAGTCACGTCTGTTAGTGGCTAAGGGGTAACTATTCCTAAATCGCTGTGTTGATCCTTTATTTTCTGCAATTTATTTATCTATTGAAACACATAGGACTAAATTACCTATAGACAAGATAAAACATATCTCTTTGTGTTTGATCAAAATTAAAACCGATCTAGGCTGCATCAATACCATTGGCTTTTCTCTAAATTAATCCTTAGTAGTATTGACATCTACTTATTGCCTTAGTCAATTTTGATCGTTTCTTGAGCCTGCATTATATTAGTGTTCTGTCTGCAATGAGCAAATTTGATTTATTTAACACTCATCTCTGCTGAAATTTGTTTGGACACTTTCAGATCAAAGTATTAAGTTCGATAATCATCTATTTGATTACTTGTTAATTTAGTAGTTGATTGAATCTAATACACTTATTAAGTAATTTTATATACACTCTGATTTTGTATTAAAAAGTTTAAAAACTGCTATTCACCCCCCCTCTAGCAGTATTTTCCGCTATATTCGATCCAACAATTGGTAGCAGAGCAAGGTCATTGATCTGAATCTGTACCTTTTGTGTATTTTACCATTTATTGTTGTTAAGGTGCTGCAGATTTTTTTTACTGCGTTTGAAACTCAATAAGCCGAATCATTTGTCAACATTTTCAGAACCTTATACTTGTGGTGTTAATTCAATTGGACGTATTATTTATTTTGTAATTGCATCATTTTTTAATTAAAAAAATTTTTGCATTGTATTTATTGATGGCTTCCACTAATGGTATTAATCACCCAAGAGAAGGTATGTCTAATACTAGACCACCTTATTTTGATGGTGATTGTTATCTCCAATGGAAACGATCAATGAGACTCCATTTGGAATCCACGGACATTGAGCTATGGTTTGTCATAGAAGATGGACCGTTTATTCCAACAAAAACCGTCACTGTTGATGGTGTGACTCAACACGTTAAAAAGAATAAAGCTGAGTTGGAGGAAAGTGACAAGAGGAAACTCACACTAAACTCCAAAGCTATGTCTATTCTTAATAATGCATTGAGTCCAACTGAAGCTAGCTATGTAAAATCATGCTCTAGTGCCAAAGAAATTTGGCAAAAACTTGAACTAAGGTATGAGGGTACTATCCAGGTTAAGGAGTCTAAGATTAGTCAACTCATGCATTCATTCGAATTGTTCAAAATGGGTCCAAATGAATCAATACGTGACATTGTATAACTGCGATAATCAATGGACTTGAATCTTTGGGAAAAAGGTTCTCAAATGCTGAAAAAGTAACAAAGATTTTGCGAAGCCTCCCTCCTGAATGGGACCCTAAGGCCACTTCTATTCAAGAAGCAAGAGACTTGACGGTATTTTCGAAAGAGGAACTTATTGGTTCTTTGTCCGTACATGAAACCAATATGCGTTCTCGCAAGCAAGGCAATGAAGAGACTAAAAATACCGCCTTCCCTGCTAATTTCTCAAAATCGGAGATCGAGTCTTCAACATGTGATAGCAGTGATGATGAAGATGAGGATATAGCACTTATAATGCGAAAGTTCAAAAAATGGGCAAAACATAAAGGCAAAAGCAAAAGACGCTCACACAAAAGTCAAGGGCAACAACAATCTCAAAGCAAACCAAAGTGGCAATCCGATGTCAAGTGCTATGAATGTCAGAAAATGGGGCATCTATCATATGATTGCTCAACTAAGAAAGACAACAAAGAAGCGAAGAGCTCTCAAAAATCCACTCAAAAGAAAAAGCTTAAACAAGTTCTAGCTGCATGGTCCGACTCTTCAGACTCTGACGGTGATGTCGAATCACAACCAAATGAGCAAGCAAATGTCTGTCTCATGGCTGAGTCTGATAACGAATCAGACGATGAGGTAGAAGTCCCTAACATCCCTCCTAAAGAACTTTATCAAATGTCGCAAAAACTCGCTGAGCACACACGTGCTTTAAAAGCAGAAAACAAACATCTTAAGAAAGAAATACTTGAAAAAGATAAGCACGAATGCTCACTGATGAACACCTTAAGCGAGCTAGAACTTAAGATTCGAGGATTGCTAGCTGAAAATGACTATTTAAAGGCAGAAAATGGTGAATTAAAACAAACCATTCAAAGGTTTGAGTGTAGCTCTAACCAGCTCAATCATCAACTTTCTGCACTTAAAGATCATAAAGACAAAACCGGTCTTGGATATGAACCTTCCAAGGAAGACTCATCTTCTAAAGAACCAGTCTTTGTCTCGAGTTCAACAAAGCAACCCTTTAAATCTAAAGTTCAAGCACAAACACCTACACAAGTAGAAGCATCTACCTCACACACACCCAAACCAACACCAACACTCAAACAAGCCCAAACACCCAAGAGAAATACCACCATATCAACACCACAAAACACACAAAAAGACCAAAAACACCAATACTATAAAAGGCCCAACATACCACAAAGAAATTATACCCGAACACTATACAATTACCAATCCCCAAGAAGAACAAATGCCTATACGTATGATAGAAGATCATCTAGGAACTTCACTCCTAGACATTACTCTCATGCACCTAGTTATGTTGCACCTCCCTTCAGATATACTCAACAACCACTTCAATATCCTCCCAGATATGCTCCATATACCCATCAAGAATTTACTCCCAGATTTACCCAATATGCTTATGCTTCGTATGCACCCAGGTATTCACATCACACACAGTACACACATCACACACGTCTTTTCTATCATGGCCCTACTAGTGGTTATTATGATCATAGTGTTAGACCGCAAGGTACTGACAACTATGCTCGTAAACCAACAGTAAAGAAGGTATGGGTTCCAAAATCCGTACTTAGCACCTGAACTAATAAGGACAGGACCCAGAGTTAAAAGGGGACCTAAAACAACTTTGACTTGCAGGTATGTTTGAGAAGCAAAAAGGCCAGTGGCGCCAAATGGTACCTTGATAGTGGCTACTCACGCCATATGACGGGAAATGAGAAAATGTTCAAATCATTCAAACCCGTCTCAAAGAAAGGTTATGTTACATTTGGCGATGGTCGAAGAGGAAAGATCCTTGGCGAAGGATCCATTGGTATTTCTAAATTTTTTTCAATTAATAATGTTCTCTTAGTAGATAATTTGTCTTATAACTTGCTTAGCATTTCTCAGCTTAGTGACATAGGATTATCTGTTTATTTTGATGCTAAAGTATGTCTTGTTAAGGATAGTCTTGGCACTGTAGTCTTGTCTGGTCAAAGATATGGCAACATCTATACAATCAAACTTGACAACTCGTCAAACTGTCCTATTGCCTGCTTAGTTTCTAAACATGATAATGTGAATCTGTGGCATAGACGTCTAGGACATGTTGGCATATCCACCATCCAAAAACTGTCTCGACAGAATTTGGTACGTGGCTTACCTCAATTAGACTTAAATGAATTCGAAGTTCGTGAGCCATGTATAAAAGGCAAACAAACTAGAGTTTCATTCAAATCTAAACATGAGGTCTCATCCTCTCGCATACTTGATCTTTTGCATATAGACTTGTTTGGTCCTAGTCGAGTACGTAGTCTTTCTGGTCGATCCTATGTTCTTGTTGTTGTTGATGACTACTCCAGGTACACTTGGACTTTGTATTTGACTCACAAGAATGATAGTGCTAGGGCATTTGAAACACTTGTGAAGCAACTACAAATTTCATTTGACTTAGATGTTGTATCTGTCAGGAGCGATAGATGAGGAGAATTCATCGATACCCAGCTTGTTCGCTTTTATGAACTCAGTGGTATTAGACATGAATTCTCAGCTCCAAGAACTCCACAACATAATGGAGTGGTAGAGCGTAAGAATCATACTTTGCAAGAATGCGCACGAACTATGCTAAATGAGTTCTCTTTACCTCGTTTTCTTTGGGCTGAAGCTATTAACTGTGCCTGTAATATAATAAATCGCTTAACTATAAGAAAGAAACTCAATAAAATACCTTATGAATTGCTACGTGGTAGACCTCATAAAATCAGCTATTTTCATGTCTTTGGTTGTAAATGTTATGTGCTAGATGATAAAGGTAATCGAGATAAGTTTGCATCTAAATCTATTGAGTGTATCTTCGTTGATTATGCTGATCACTCAAAAGCTTATAGATGTTACCACCCTGAGTCTAGACGTGTAATTGAATCCATACATGTTGAATTTGTAGGGTCTGTCTCCATGTCTAACCATATTTGCAAGAATTGTGATAAGATTGAATATGATATGGAGAACTTGGACATACAAGATGATGATGACCTTCTGCCAGAAGCTAAAAATGATGAAATTCCACAAGCAGAAATTCCTAATCCTGAAGTTGCAGAACCTAGAACTCCTGAAAATGCACCTATGCCTGATATAAGTGAACCTCCAAATATTGCACAAAGAAGACCTTGGAATAATAGTCATGCCCAGGATCCAATTATTGGTGACCCCAATACAGGCGTAAGAACTCGCAGGTCCATTACTTTTCCTGAAATTAACAATATGCATGCATTGGTCTCACACATCGAACCCAAAGGCATACATGATGCACTTCTTGATAACAATTGGATTAATGCCATGATTGAAGAATTGCATCAGTTTACCCGTAATGATGTTTGGGAACTTGTTCCCTTACCTGCTGGTAAGTATGCTGTTGGTACTCGATGGGTCTATAGAAATAAATTAAACGAACACGGTAATGTCACTCGTAACAAAGCTAGACTAGTTGCACAAGGTTTCAGTCAAGAAGAAGGTATTGACTATGACGAAACCTTTGCACCTGTTGCTAGACTTGAAGCGATTCGTCTTTTAATTGAATTTGCATCTGCACACAACATAAAATTATTTCAGATGGATGTCAAGAGTGCGTTTTTGAATGGAGATATCACTCAAGAAGTGTATGTTGAACAGCCTCCGGGCTTTGAAGATACACTTCACCCTGATCATGTCTACCGTCTCAAAAAGGCACTTTATGGTCTGAAACAAGCACCTCGTGCTTGGTATGACAAATTGTCATCTGTCTTGTTATCCCACGATTTCACTAGAGGCACAGTCGATAATACTCTTTTTATTAAAACTCATGGAACTGACATTTTACTTGTGCAGGTTTATGTAGACGACATTATTTTTGGTTCTACAGATATATCTATGTGTAAAGAATTTGAATCTCTCATGCAATCCTAGTTTGAAATGTCTGCCATAGGAGAACTTAGTTTCTTCTTAGGCTTACAAATCAAACAGTCTTCACAAGGCACACACATAAGTCAAACAAAATATCTTAATAAAATGTTCAAAAAGTTCAAGTTTGAAAACCTCAAACCGGCAACTACGCCTATGAGTTCTTCTGTCAAACTTGACCTTGATGAACAAAGTAAGTCGTTTGACTCACATCTTTATCGGTCTATGATTGGATCTTTGTTGTATTTAACTGCTTCTAGACCTGATATCATGTTTAGTGTTTGTATGTGTGCACGTTATCAAGCTAATCCTAAAGTTTCCCACTATAACACAATTAAACACATCTTTAGATATCATAAACACACACCTACCCTAGGTCTATGGTATGGTAAAGACCCAGACTACACACTTCACGCTTTTAGTGATGCCGACTATGGCGGTTGTCGTATTGATCGAAAGAGCACTAGTGGCACTTGCCAATTTCTCGGTAACAGACTCATTTCTTGGTTCTCTAAGAAGCAACCTAGTGTTGCCCTTAGTACCACTGAAGCCGAGTATGTTTCTTTGAGTAATTGTTGTGCTCAGATTCTTTGGATCAAGCAACAACTAGTTGATTTTGGTGTAAACGTGTTATCCGTTCCTGTTTATTGTGATAGTTCTAGTTCTATAGATTTGGCACGTAACCCTATTTTACATTCACGGGCCAAACATATCGATATTAGATATCACTTTATCCGTGATCATGTTCATAATGGTAATATTAATATAGAGTTTGTTCCTACAACTCAACAGGTAGCTGATATTTTTACTAAACCCATGCCTCAAGCTCTATTTGAAAATCATCGTAGCTCTTTACGTATGTTACCTGTTTGAATTTTGATTACTTTTCAAACTAAGGAGGAGAATATATATGTAGGGGGAGCCTAGTCTAAGGGGGAGCATTTCAATATGTGCTAATATGCTTACTTGCTCTTGTTTATTAGACTTAAGGGGAGCTACAAGGATGTGATCTTTTGAAAATCTAAGTGTTATTTTGAAAATAATCAAAAAGGGGGAGAAATGTTGAGAAAATATTTTTGAGTAATTGTTGTGTTTTAATTATTTTAAAAATAACTTTATAATATGTGACATATGCATTTATGTTTTATTATTTTATTTGTCACACTAATGAGCCATGAAGTCTATTAGACTTACAATAAAATGGTAAATTTCATTTCTTTTATTGTTTGCAGGATTTATAATAAGTTATTGGACCAAGGATTTATAATAAGTTATTGTACCAAGTTTTTTTAATCAATCCAGCAATCCTTTTTTTTTCGCCCAACTTTTAAAGAAAACCATCGAATTTCATTTTGCATCTCAGCCCAATTTCTTAATTAAATTTCACCCATCTATAGCCCAATTTCTTTTAACCTATTTTACATAAAATTCTTATACCAAAAAAACCTAATCCTAAAAACTGCTGCTTTCCTTATTCACTCTCCAGAGTTTTCCTGCCATGAAACTCGGTGCTCTCTAAGGCGACACCTTTCTCCTTCCGTTTCAGATACTCCGATAAATAAGAAATTCTGCTCTCTTTCCAATCTCGCAATTTCTGTTGAGTAAACAAACAGAATCCGGCAAGGAGCTGATCGAGAAATCCGGTGCAAATCGAAGGATCCGGCCTTATCAATAATAAGCCGTTGATTCACAGCTCAGGGAAGCTCTGAAAATTCTTTTAGTTATCTTGTTTTGTTTAAAATAAAATAAAAAAAATAGTTTGATCTGCATGTTTTAGATATCTTGTTTCATGAAGACTGCATATCATCGTTTTATTAATTTTTGATATAATCTGAGCCGGTATAATAATAATATTTGTGTTTTCATTTTTTTTGTCTTATTAGAAAAAACGAGTCTTCTTAATATTGAAATAAAAGTTGTGTATATGCTATGCTTGTATGAGTCAACTTGATTTGTTTTCATAAAGGGATTTATGTAATATTATATTATGGAACATTATTAATTTTGTTTGACATAAAAGGTCTCGTATCTATAATGTTTCTATGATATTATTTGTACAACTTATATGCAGTTCAGTATTTTGAAATATATATTAAATATTATTATTTGGCAGATAATATTTGTTGAGTTGAGTTGATAAGCTTTTTACAAGTTCATTGTATGTGGACTGTCATTTTTCAAAACATCAAAGTCTCTGAAGAGTCCCGTAGCAAGTTTCAAGGAAGTTTGTTGATGGAATGACACTATAAAAGGAAGGCCAAGTGAAGCTACAAAGACACCGAGCATACTAGCTATATCTGTTCATCTGCAAACATTATGAAGCAATTTTTCTGAGTTCATTTTGTACTTAAATATTTCCAATCTTTTCATAAAGCGTGTGTTGTAAGTGTGGTGAGAAAGAGTGATAGAAATTGTGATCTTGACAGTTGAGGGGGTTGTACTCGCTGTACAAGATAAGTGTTGTGTTAGTGGAGTGCTGTGTAGTGACTACTGTGCGTGGTTGAAGTCATAGTGGTTCGTGTGATGGTCCAGTTCATTGCGTGGTTGAAGTCATTGACTGGGCAATGTCTGTAATTGTACTCCAAAAAGGTATTTTTAGTGGATTAGGATTGAAAGGCATAGATTCGTCTTTCAAGTGGGAATAGCGTATCTCTTAGTCACGTCTGTTAGTGGCTAAGGGGTAACTATTCCTAAATCGCAGTGTTGATCCTTTATTTTCTGCACTTTATTTATCTGTTGAAACACATAGGACTAAATTACTTATAGACAAGATAAAACATATCTCTTTGTGTTTGATCAAAATTAAAACTGATCTAGGTTGTTAGGTGTGATGCCCGAAAGACAATTTTGTAATTGTTTTATTTAATAAATGAATTGATATTATTATTCATATTTATTATTCTCATATTCACCATTATGACAATAGTATTTACACTACAGAAAACCCTAATGTATATCGTTTATGTAATCACTTAACTCAGTGTATGGGATATACACGGGAGGATTGAGTTAGTGAAGATGTACTTAAAATACAATTAGCCCGTAGTGAAGTTAATCGAGAGTATCGGGTCTCTCCTTTAACGTGCTATTAATGCGCCCAGAACACAATAGGTGTGATTGTCTTATCCGGACTTTTGGTGAAGAGAACCTAGTGGGGCATTTATATATGATAGATATATCATATAAATTTGGACCGATTTGATTAGAGTTCACGATATAATTCGAGAATCGAGAAGTCTTATCGAATCAATCGATGATCATATTTATGGATATATCTTAATCTCGAGGTGATCATAGTCAAGCTGCTTGAATCGTATGAGGTTTGACTTGACGGTTAAGGATTACACCGAGTGCGTGATCCGAATTACCCCATCTTGGCATTGTCTTTGGATTGAGTGAGTAGTTTGTGTTATCACGAGATCTGTAATCCATTCCTTCCATTTATGGAAGTAGATAGACGATTTCCTTATTTGTTAATCCTAGAAAATGATCGATCGCGCGAGTTCATATTACACTGATTAGCTACCAGTGAGTTGTATGAATTAATTGATCACTAGGGGTTAATGGTAAATAAGGATAAGAGGTTCTAAAAGGGTTAACGGTAACTTCCCGATTTAGAATGAGCAATCTATGGAGGATTAATCCATATGTAATGATTATATCAATGGACGCTTATTATTATTCTCGTGAGGAGATAAATGTAATCTCATAATCGAAGGAGTGCAGTCACAGGATTATGGTGGCATATTCCTGTGATTGATTTATCGAATATATAATTATTACATTCGTAAGATAATTATTTATTTGATTTATCGGAACATTGATTATTAGTCCATGGTCCCCGACGTGCCTCCTATATAGCATAGCTATTCTCGGACGTCGAATCCTAATAATATTAATTTAGTTCTTATTAGAATTTAATTAAAACGATATGTGAATTAATTGTTTAGTGGACTATTAAATTAGTTGGGCTAAATAATTAAATATGTGAAAAAGACATTTTTCATAATCTTGGCCCAAATTGGTGTGTATAAGTTGAAATTATTGTGACTAGGTCACAAGGTTAAAATTTCGCCCCCCCCTCATGTTTTATGGAACAAGAAATTAGTTTTCTTGTGTATTAATAAGACATGTGCACAAAATATTTATTGGATAAATATTTATGGTAAGAAATAAAGATAAATATTATTTTAGATTTGTTCTAGAATATTATGGGATTATCTTTTATTTATTGGATTTATTTATTTGCAAAATAAAATCCTTGGAGGTTAAGTTTTACTCTCCTATATAAAGAGAGTTCTCACAAGCCTTACACACATAAAATTCGACTATCATCTCTTAGAGAGAAGATAGAATATTTTCGGCCAAAGGGAGAAGGGAAAAATCTTGGAGGTTTTTCCGGGTAGCATATCGGAAGGGTTCGAGTCGAGAATTTCCTTCCACCGGGAGTTGCTTGGATCACACGTACGGAAGATCGTGGTGCTCTTCACACCTTCTTTTCTTTGCGGTTCTTCAACTTGGATTTTGAGATCCAAGAGGTATGTTCTACAACCCCCTTGTAGATGTAGATCTAGTTATTTTATTACGTGTAATTTATAGATCTAGATCCTTAAATCGCTTCCGTTGCGGATGATATTACTAACATAGGCTGCATCAATACCGTTGGCTTTTCTCTAAATTAATCCTTAGTAGTATTGACATCTGCTTATTGCCTTAGTCAATTTTGATCGTTTCTTGAGCCTTCATTATATTAGTGTTCTGTCTGCATTGAGCTAATTTGATTTATTTAACACTCATCTCTGCTGAAATGTTTTTGGACACTTTCAGATCAAAGTATTAAGTTCGATAATCATCTATTTGATTACTTGTTAATTTAGTAGTTGATTGAATCTAATACACTTATTAAGTAATTTTATATACACTCTGATTTTGTATTAAAAAGTTTAAAAACTTCTATTCACCCCCCCTCTAGCAGTATTTTCCGCTATATTCGATCCAACATAGAGAAGAGGCATTGAGGAATGCAATTCGTGTCGCATTCCGAAAGCAAAGAATCGCTTATGCCATTGGCATATTGAGAAGGGTCTTGTGTCTAACTTGAAGACAAAGACGACGAGTGATGATTGGCAGAATCTAATGGCAACATGGGTTGATGTTATTAACTCTGGTACAGAGGAAGAGTTGAATGACCGATTAGAGGAATGCAGGAAGACATTTACTGAAGAAACAATGGGTTACCTTACAGATACATGGTTGAAAGGACATAAGGAGACATTTGTTTCGGCATGGACCAACTCAAATTTTCACCTAGTAAACACTAGTACCTCGAGGGTGGAGGGAATGCATTCCGTTTTTAAAAATTGGCTAACAAACAGGATGGGTGACTTGGTGATGGACTGGGAAGCCGGCGTTCGAATGGTATATCAAGAGATACGTAACATTACAAAAACATTTGAGACTTCTCTATTCATGGTTCCAAAAAATTCAAGGAAGAGCCGTTGTTGAAAGATCTTTTGAATCGTATATCGATCCATGCATTGGACCTTTTGCTTGGAGAGTTGGAAAAAAGATGATGGTGGTGAATCAAAGAAAGATTGTAGATGTTCTTTTAGAAAGACGCACGGATTGGCGTGTAGGCACGAGATATCACGGTTTAAGAAGAAGCAAGGATTCATTCCCCTTTCCTCAATAGATGTTCATTGGAAATCTCTCGATGTAGCAGGCCCACCTCCAAATGAATCGGAGTTAGAGTACGTTCTAGTCTTGCATGCATTGGAAGAAAAACTCAAAACGGTCGATCTATGGGAGTGGCTAAGGTTGATAGTGAATATTTGTGACCTTTGTCAACAGGCAAAAATAGTGTTGTTAGATCCAAAAATCAAGTCAACTGGTCGTGGTCGGCCTAAGGTATCCGGAAACAAGCTGAAGATTCTTGAAGACCACTCTACTAAGCGGCAAAAATGTATGTTTGAGAGAGTTGAAGAAGAGCTGCGAGTGTTAACCAAATGAATGCTTCCGAAGGCCCAGCCCAACTCCACCTCTACCTAAAGTTGTTTCTTCTAAGAAAAAAACAAGCATGTCCAAGAGTCAGAGCTCCATACACACGCTCTTATACCAAGAAAAAGTGAAAAGACTTACAATGGTGTATTGGACAAATCCCAGAACAAGTTCATGATCACATATCCTCGATTGATGATGTTACTCCTGATGGAAATTATGGTTATAAAGTCATAGCAAAAGCATTAGGTCATCATGATGAAGAATGGGCTACGGCGAGAAAAGCATTGAAAGAAGAATTGATTGCAAACAAGGAACATCATTATTTGGGGGGCATGCAGTTGTTTATGATACATGCATTTCGTCAGTTGATCATGAAGTAGGATCGTGCGGATCGGATAAGTACTTTGAAAGCTACCTTGGTTGGGCAGTGTGCAACGTGTATGGTGTTTCAGTAACCATATTTTCTAAAACGCATGGATCTTGAACTTTTCTCCCAAGTTTCAGAAAACCTGCCGTTTGGCCCCCTAATCATATATGGGCGGGTTTGTGCGAATGGAATGATTTCGTTCGTCTGACTATGAGAGATACTTGTCAAATGCCTAGGGTGCCTAAGGTTTGGTATAAGTTTACTACACAAGAAGCAAGTGAATGGGCTGAGAAATTTTTCTCATAGACTCACTTCATGGGTTGTCGAGGACAACAATCATTACCTGTCGAATCATATGGACTTAGATTAGTGACGTTATGGCCTTGTTTTGTATATTTTGCCTTGATGGATTGCATATTTTTCTTGATGGATTGTCGATGACAAGTCCTTTGTTGTGTATTTTTCTTGATGGATTGTCGATGACAAGTCCTTGGTTGTGTATTTTGCTGAACCGTCATTATTGACTTTGATGGAATCTTTTGTAAAGGTGTTTTGATAACGCTTCATGATAAACATTTGTAAGGTGTTTTGTAATGTTGTATGTTTTTTTTGGTTTGTCGAGTTTTTATCTTGTAATGTTGTACGTTTTTTTTTGGTTTGTCGAGTGTTTATGTTTATGTTGTAGTCCCTATTATGAACCTCGAAACGTCGGAAAAACCGACATTTTAAGTTTCCATAGACGTCAACATAACTGACGTGGTCAATAACATCAGTAATTTAAACGTTAAGTATAATTTATAGCATCCAAATCACCGACGTCCTTAGAGACATTGGCTAATTCTGTCTGGATGTCGTAATGTCAGCTGGTATGACGTCTTTTGTCCACCAAAACGTCAAATGGTCCGACGTTGTGGTTCCAGTAGCCTATAACACACTGGAACTCAACATGTTGAACAAACCGACATTTTATGTTGTTACAGATGTCCAACAGGCTGGCGTTCGTGAAAACGTCAGTAGACTTGCCGTTTCATATTATTTATAACATCCCAATCACCGACGCCTTGAGAGACAAATGGCTAAATCTTACTGGAAGTCGTAACGTCAGCTGATTTGACGTTGTTTTTCCACAAAAACGTCACAATGAATGACGTTGTGGTTCCAGTAGCCTATGATACATTGGAACTCAACACGTCGAACAATCCGACATTTTACAATGTTACAGACGTCAAACAGCCTGATGCTGGCCCAAACGTCAGTAAATTGGACGTTTATTATTATTTATAATGTCAAATGTGCAGACACATGGGCAACATAGAGTTCCACAAGGATAAACCTCCCTGAGCTCGTAACGTCTTCATATCTGATGTTAATTTGTAGTTTAAACGTCGAAGTGCCTGACGTTGTACAAGACATCCCCACATTTGATGTTTTATTGTATTATGAGCGTCAATGTTTTTCACGTTGCATGCATTTCAAACCAACAACCTCAAGTTTCAATTGCAAACACAATCAAAAACCCATACGAATTCAATGATACATCCTAAACACAAACAAACTCCATACAAATCCAAATTTCATCATAAAGACAAACAAGAATCACAGAGAGCATTATCCTAACTGAAATGAAACGAAAACATGATCCAAATGGAAAGTCAAAAAGTAATAGTTTAAGTGTTCCATAAAAGTAACATCTAACAATCACTTTTTTTTCTTCGATGTCGATGCCCTTGAACGTTTGGCTGCTCTTCCTTCTGGCTCATGTTCATCTGGCCCTTGTTCTCCTACCCCTACATTCACCTTTCTTTTTATTTGTTGCCCTTAAACGTTTGGCTGGTATTGCTTCTGGATCATCTTCATCTGCCCCTTATTCTTCTACCTCTACGTCCACCGGAACATCCGAGATAAATACTCCGGTTACTAAGAACTCGTATGCCATTCCCAATACCTTCACCATATCTTTCTTATTCTTCTTCAACTGATTTTGCATGGCATCATCTATCGCGCTTATAACCTTCATCTTGCTTTGTTCATCCTATATGGAAATACAAAATAATTTAAATTATGTATTTACTCAATGGAAAGCACAACAACAAATTGGTAAACACAATTATTCATACCTCTCTCAAATATCATATATGTCTGCTCACACCCGATAGTCGACGCACGTTAACTGATCGATACCACGTCATGTTTTCAATAGTGGTTTCCCACTCAAATCTAGCCTTTCGCATCCGTTTACTGTTGTGCACCAGATGATTAAAATAATTATGGAATGTGTCGTCATATGGTGTGTAGGCGAAAACATTTTCTTTCGAACTCCCGCTTCTTTTTGTCGGAGGGATTGGGTCTTGTGGATCGGCTTGGACATGACCGAACTGACGGACGATGTGGTTGGGGTGATAAGGCTCAATTATGTCTAGTGTTCTTATATACCCGTAATACCAACATATGTCGTTAGTGGACAAAGTTCTGGATTTTTCATATGCATTCCATACAACCTGCAACAATGAAACAGCAGTTATGGCCAAAACTCAACAAGATTGAACATTAATATCCAACGAACCGACTTACATCTCGCGCCTTCATCAAGTCCAAATCCTCTCTCAAATGACATAGTGCAGTCACCGCAATTGCATCCTTCATTCCTCCAATAGGTTTCTACTTCATCGATGAGGCATCTCTCCTTCCTTGTATGCTTTGTTTATGGGGCGTAATTTTGGAAAATGTTCATAAATCCATACCTATATACAAGTACTCAAAAAGTTGTCAAAGTATTCACGAAAACCATCAAAACCCAAATAAATTAAAATATACGATTATACCTCCAAGAGTGTTAAGTAACCGGACACTCCGCAACCGTCATCACACTTGCTGTGAAAGTTGCCGTACAGATGCGCAAGTGCCGCAACACCCTAAGCTCACTCATGCACTGAATCCAAATCACTCAAAAAATGAAGATACGCTACACGTATCTGGTCTCTAGACAGGTCTTGGAAAAGGTTACACCCCAACAAGTACAACATATATCCCCATACAGCTTGATCAACTGTGATTCCATTCTGTCCACTCTTACCCACAAGATTGTTTTTCAGCCAACTTCTCGACACCCTTGACCCACCACAATGGTTAAACTCGGTACTCACTAACTCGAATCAATACCGAGAAGATCACGCACAAAGCGTACCGGGTTGACATCTTTCAGAAACTCATAGTTCACTGCCTTTCCACTAACCAGTAACCTCGTGATACTACGGACATCATCAAGTGTGATAGTCATCTCACCAAACGGTAAGTAGAAGGTGGTTGTTTTTGGTTGCCACCTCTCATTAAATGCATAAATGAGAACTCGACTAGCTTGCCAGTAAGAAGATTTTATCAAGCTGTACAATGGATTGGCCTTCAGCGTTGTCTGAACTTCCTCGCTTTCATGCTCGACCTTCCAAGACATGATTGAAGTTGTGTATTGGTTACAGCCTATAACACCCCGATCCTGTACAATTAAACGAATGAAACGTCAAGGATATATAAAAAAAACCGAGCTCAAATTATGGAACAATTTAAAAATTAATATACCGGCTTCAACTTCACCAAACCATATCCATCATGTTTCTCCCAATCCCTCAAATAAGACAAGAGTGTTTACCTCCACATCACTACCACTATCACTATCATCAACATCATGTGAGGCCTCACCTGCCTATGTTGTTGCCCCACCACTCCCAGATGCTTCTCTGCTGTCATTGCACTCTCAGTTTGAGTTGCTCCATGTCATGGATTTTATGTAATGAAAACAACAAGTAATAAAATTTATAAACCGTATTCCCAAGTGTAGGGATCGTAGCATAGCGATTAATACCGGAGTCGATCACAGGGAATCGGGGTATCTAGTTCATTAATTTTCCTAAGGTTGTTACTACTAAAGCGAAACTAAAAACGATAAAATAAACTGCAAAGAGGATTGTCAGTCCAAAGCCAAGAAGGATAAAAGCGAAAATGAAATCTAAACTATAAGCTATAAAATAAACAGTAAACAAGAAGATGATCATGGTGATTAAACGATGAACAAACAATAATCCACCGATCCCGCAACCCTTAATTTCCTCTCTAAAGTTATCTTGTGATGATTTAATTAAAGATGTGGTTCACCTATCAAAGGTATGAATTTCTACTCTCGTAGATAATTCGTCTATCAATCTCACATCTCTCGATATATAAGATTGACGCTCTCAAAACAAGGTGTAAGATCTCTTAATCTAGCAACCTAGAAATCTAACCTATCAACTCTCGTTATGTCAAGGTTAAAAATCCAATCTTTTCTATGGTGATCTAGGGGTTTACGACCGACTCGTCACACGGTAAACATCAAATAGAAATACATCTTTCGATATCGATTGCATAACACATAAGCATAGGAAAAATACAACTTTAATCAAATTCACAAAACAAATCTAGATTTGAAAAGAAAGAACCTGCTGAAACGGATTCACATAGTTTGAACAATTGCTCAGCCTCCAAGCATTCAGCACAAAACAGCAAAACGAAACAGAAGAAACGAATATAAAACAATAAAAATCGCAACCCCAGCCTCCCCTAAGGGGGCTGGGGCCGCCTAGGGTTTTCTCCTAATGATTGTGTATCAATAGGTCTCAATAATGTGTCTCTTATGGTTGAAATCGCGCTGCTATTTATAGGGAAAGTAAGTCGGTTTCCAAAGATGTCGGCCGTGGGACGCCCGTCGGAATTGTGGGACGATCGTCCATTCTTCTCGACTTTCTTGAGACGCCCGCCCACTCAGTGTCCAAACTCTCTGAATCAACTTTCTTCACTGACGCCTTGATCCAATATTCTCGACGCCACCCAGCTGGACGGGACTGGACGCCGGATTCACTAGATCCAAATTCGAAATCTTCAACTCTATCTCTTTTCTTCTAGCCAATTCCATCCTTATCTCTTTTTCATCAATTAAATCCGACTCTTATCTCTTTTTGATCTTCATTTGAGCATCAAACACGTACCTACAACACATCAAAACATTGCAAAATGTAGTATCTTCCAAATCAATATAAAACCATCAATTTTACACATAAATCATACAATTTTGCAACTAACCCATTAAAAACATCACTTGCTCAATATTTCAATATAAAGCTCGATTTCTATGAAAAACATCCAAATATGGGGGAAATTGACATAAAATATATCCTTATAAAACGTATAAAATCACCCTTAACAACTCCACCTATCGCTTGGCCAATATTTGATGCTTGTAGTGGCTCATTGACTACCTGCTGATCTGGTTCAACAATTGGGGTTTGTGACGCCTGAGCTGTCACGTCATGAATGTGTTCAACAATTGAGGCAAAACGTACCTCGGATAACTCTAAAATTTGTTCTAAACCAGCAACCACAGCCTCATATGCATCTCCTATTTCAGCTCCTTCGACTACCTCTGGAACCATTACTGGTTGCTCAATATCTGCACTTGCAACTATCTTTGTTGCCACTCCCTTTTGACCACCTTCTTGAAGAGGTTCTAACGACACTGCATTTGCAACAGTCTCTATTTCCACACCCTCTCCACCACATTCTTGAAGAGGTTCTAATGACACTGCACTTGCAACTGTCTCTGTTTCCATTCCCTCTTGACCAACTACTTGAAGTGGTTCTAACGACATTCCACTTACACCAGTGTCACTTTCTGTTTGTCCCTTAAAAAGGCTTTGGTTAAGTTTAGAGGGGGGGGGGGTGAATAAACTTAACACTTAAAACTTTGGAGTTAACAAATTGCAACTTCAAAGAAATCACGATACTTCGTGAGTCTGGCTGAGACTTTAGTGAGGCTCACGATAAATGAGTTCATCTGATAGTTGAGTTTGTTGAATTTGTGCAAATGAATAAAATCAAAATTTAAGCCTTATTACTTGTTGTTAAATATGATACTAAGTATTAGATACTCAAGAGTGCAGTGTGTGATTTGATTTGCTAGATTCAAGAGGTTGATGAGTAAAATAAAACAAGTGTAAAGTAAAAGCAGAAAGTAAGTAGCAGATTTTTATAGTGGTTCCAGGTGATGTAATCCTCTGACGTCCACTCTTCTCTGTGATGTTGGAGGAAATTCACTAGAGATCTTTGATGTAGTGTTACAAAGATTCCTAAGTTGTTTGTCCTTCACCAATGACTATGGCTTCACAAAGCAAAATCGGGAGCAGTAGAATTGTCGCTCCTTAGTCTTCCACTGGTCCTTGAAGGGTAGGATTGCCTCTTCACCCGGCTCCACCACAAACAACGATCTTTCACACCTAACAGATGCTTCTTTGTCTTCAAGCAGGTTCTTTATAAAATAA
The DNA here is from genome assembly GCA_026214975.1 of Gentiana macrophylla. Classification (NCBI taxonomy): domain Eukaryota; kingdom Viridiplantae; phylum Streptophyta; class Magnoliopsida; order Gentianales; family Gentianaceae; genus Gentiana; species Gentiana macrophylla. The sequence continues at coordinate 49,407,906 of CM047814.1, forward strand.
AGAATGAATCAAATAAATGATTCAATTGCAAAGAGCCTTGATTAGGATGATGTAATCAGCAGACTGCGGTCTTCAAGTGTGTATGCTTGATGTAGCTTGAACACAGAATGCACTTGAAGAAAATAACTAGATGGTGACCTTAAGCTCAGAAGTTCAACAGGTGTTTTTCATTTCGAGATTGTCACTTAAAGTTTATCCCAAAAATTCATCGTTCTTTTCTTGAGTTGAAAGTCTTCTATTTATAGGTAGGAATGCATGTGACTTGCATTTGAAATTCAAATGTGACCGTTCCTTGTATTTGTCCCATCTCGTTAACCAATCATCACTATTCATAGGATCTGCATCTGTCAGATTACTTTTGACAAAGGCGATGGCCCACCCTTTGACTTGTATCCAATGGATAAAAATATGGATCATCCCAACGTCTTTTTTAATCTCAAATTTCTTGATTTGCTTGATAAGTCAGAGGTAGTTGGCTGTTCTTATCCATGTAATCTTCAAATAATCTTGAATTAATCGAGGTATATATCAGCAGGTTCATCAGTCTGCTGTAATACCAATCAGTCTGCTGAACATCTTATTTGTGTCTGTAAAATAGAATGCAGCTGATTACTTTTATCTAACTTTTATTTGTGAAGTTAGATTATATCATTTTAAATATAACTAAGTTCCAAACATCATCCAACTTGTGGAACTTAGACCTTCTATATACAAGGTAATATGTAATCGGTTTAGGTCATCACAGACTTGCCTAAATTTCGATTCCATATCCTTGACTTTAAATACTAAGTTTGATCCCTTAGCCTTCATTTATCGAGTTTGAACCTCCTCAGCCTTGGTCTTCAAGGTTCTTCACCATCTGAGTTCCTATCTATCCCATCGATTTAGACCATCATTGATATCAATCGTTGACCCATTCTGATGCTTGTTTGATCAAACCTATTTATGAATCAAACTCTAATAAACCTATACATTTTATCTAGACATCTTTTGCCTTTGCACTATAACAGCTAGTATGGCACTCATCATCAAAACTAAGAAATAAGTCCAACAATTTCCCCCTTTTGGTGATGATGCCACTACCTCACCTAATCAAAGAAAGCAAAAGATAAAACACACAAAACAGGACAAATTCAGTCAATTCTCATTATAATCATTTTCGATTATTACAAACTAGATGCAAAGCAAGGATAAAGAATAATAAGTATCTTTGATATATTGTCTCTTTTCTTTCTCTTCTAGCCTTCTCGAAACTTGCTCTTGATAGGCTCGATCTCTTCTATCATTTGACTCATCCATTCATTCTCAATTAGTGTAAAATCAATATAAGGATTGACTTGTTTCCACAGTTCCATGCTTCAGGCAGGACAAGATTGATGTCATTCACTCTGAATCCAAACCTCATATACAGCTCCTTGAATTCATCCAGTGAGTCCTTTGCCTTTGTAATATGTAGCACTTTTTCACCTCTGCTACTTCTTCTACTTGCCCTTAAAGCTCTGACTCTTGCTTCCCAAAATTTCAAACTCAAGAAAGAGTTAAGACCTTCATGAAATCCCATGTTATGATAAGGTCTCCTCTCGTTGTAATACTCTTTCTTGTACTTGTTTAAGTAGATCATCGATGAGTTGGACTCTGCCAGTGCAAAGTTGCTCAAGGCATTTGTATCATCTCGTCCATCTCTTCACGTGCAAAGAGTCTTGCAGCCTCCTTTGCTGCAGCTGATTGGCCCTCTTCCCCCTTAGTGACATCATCAACAAAACGGGATATAAGGCCATGAATTGCTTCCTGTGACACTATCACTCTATGCATTTGACCTTCCATGGTTCCAGTTCTAGTATCAAGAGAAGTAATCCTGGATTGCAATGTCTCCTCCAGTCTGTTGATCCTTTCAGTAAGTTTGGGATCAGGCATAGCAGGTTGTTGTGCAGCAATAGTAGGCTCAGCAGGTTTAGGCATATCAGCAAGCTTGTCAAGTTTCTCATGGATAGAAATAAGTTGGTCTTTTAGAAACTTGTCTTTGGCAGTATTTCCAACCTTGATACCCCTGACATCTAGTATCAAGTCATTCATAGCATTTTGAGTGGATGCAAAATTTGAAGCAGCTGTATCAGCAGATTGTCTATTCTCATTCACCATCTTCAGCAGTTCTTCAAATCTCTGTTCTTGCCTGTCCAATTGAGTTCTTAATTGTTGCATGTCATTTCTTACAGTTCTTAACTCATTGACCACTTCAATTGGCACTCCACTAGCCATTCTACTATCAGTAGGTCCATCAGCAGGCTCCTCAACCCTATATTGTGCCTGTTGTCTACTGATGACCATTGCTTTACTCAAATCTCTCCCAGCAGGGAGAGGTCCTTCCTCAACCATTGCACCAAGAATGTCTTCCATAACCGGATCTTGTGCAGGTTCCTCAGCAACTTCTTCTTCTCAAAAAATTTGAAATTCTTCATCACTGTAGTCATAGTCCAGCAGCTGTTCTTCTTGATCAACAACAGCAGCTTGCTGACTATCCTTCCCTACAAATGGTCTTGGCTCCAAAGCAGCTCCACTACAAAGAAAGCCTCAACAAAAACAGGGTTTCCTCCAAACCCAAAGTTTGTTCCAACTCGTGTCCAGTGTTGTTTGAGACTCAAAGCACTGCACCTCCTGCTCCAACCTTTGTGCAGTGTTGTTTGTATCCCAAAGAACCTGCACCTCCTCTTCGATTCTCTGTGGGTTGAATATAGCCTCATTTTCCACTTGAAAACCTTCTGCGTGACCAATCTTGTGCAGGATGATGGCAGTTTTAGTAAGAGTGCCTTCAATGTCAAATCCATCTTGATATTCAATGGACCCTTCTGAGCTGGCACTAGGTTCATTAAATTCAGTAACTGTTTCTCCATCCAAATCCTCACTCTATTCATCTCTATTTTGTGCAAGAGAGCTCTATAACATGAAATGTACCGGGTTCATCACCATTTACCAAAGACTCAAAGTGATTCCTTCATTGATCAGTGCTTCAAGATCATCCATGGTGAGATCCTGTAGATCCTCATCCATTTCTCCAGTCTGCTGGCCCTCAGCAGACTTACCAGTATCAGTGGACTGTTGTGCAGGAGTTTCATTTATCAATGCAGCCCCACTGGTTCCTCCTGGTCCGGAGGGGAAATCTCCTCTGGAGTCAGACGATGAGGAAGAGTCATCATCTCCATCTCTTGGATCCCTAAACTTAATACCTCCTCCTTTGTTGCTCATCAAATAGATCCATCGGCCCTGGATTGCAAGCAGGTGGTATCAACCAGATCCAAGCAAGTTCTCTACTCCCAACTTGTTAAAAGCCCATTCCTCAAAATCACCATAGGTTCAAGAAATTGGCTTTTGTCTCTTGTAGAAACCAAACTTCCATTGAAGATAATCAAACAATCTGAAGTTTGGGATCCACATAATCTTGAGCTTTTCTTCCTCTCTTTCACATGCCTCTCAAAGGGAATGAAAGATCTCCCGAAAGCTTAGCTTCAGAGCTTGTTGACCTCCAAAGGTTCCAACAAGCAGATTCATGGTCTCTTCTACGGATGTTTGAAAGTCAAGAGTTGTTGTGATTGTACATTTGTACCTACTACTTCCATCTCAGATCACACTTGGTTCCCTCGACTTACATGCTCATCGCCAGGTTAGCAGCAGACGCTTCTTCCCCGAATTATTGCCAAACTTGCGTGGTCTTCAACCAAGTCTTCAATCACCTCTTCAACTACCACAAAGTTCAGTTCAGTTGATGATTTGTTTGTGGTTCTTGATGGATACTACAAAGAAAGCTCAGTTCAATGGATCTGTCAGATATCTTCAACAGATTGCTCAACAACAACTCGTGCGGCTTCTTGAGATTCACCAATAACATCTTCTACAAAGCAGCTGCACAAATAGATCGTTGTGATTCTTCAAATGATTGCTCAACAACAACCTGCTCACTTCAAAGAGACTTAATAACCTCATGGTGAGGAATCACCGATTACAAACTGGTGGAATAATAGTTAAGGGCTCGGCCTCAACAACCTCTCTTCTTCTATCGACGCCTCTTCTTGGACTTTTTGTTTTTCCAAGGTTCTCATTTCTTTTCCTTTGCCATACTTCTTCTTTTGGCAACCTCCTTCATTCTCTTGGATAGGAGTTCATCATCATCATCATCATGTCCAGAGATTTTCTCTTTCTACTATCTTCTTCTCGTTGTTTTGTCGTAATTTCAACAACAGTTTTTCTTGTAAGCCTACAAAGCAGGTCAAGAACCTCCACTTGACCCTCATCGACTCAAGAGCATCTTTGTTTCCTTCCTTGTTTTCTTTGAAGGCTTTAACACTTGGCTTGTCTTCCTTGTAGCTCCACTTTTTCTTTCCCAAAGCAGCCTTTCTTTGGTGCAAAGAGGTTTGATAGATATCTTCTTAGTTTGTCGAACCTCGCCACCACCAAAGATCACCATCATCTCCACCATTATCATCATCAGCAGCCTTCTCCAAAGAATCTCTTCATCATCATCAAGTCCAGGAATTGCATAATCAATCTCCTTCTTGTATCTGGACTGATTTATGTTTGCAGATTCAATGTCAGGAACCTGCAGATGATTCAGGAGAGTTTGGACCATCAAACCTAAGGGTAAGGCCTTGGATTTCCTTTTCCCTAGTTTCTCCTCCTTGGCAACTTTCTTCATATAATGAATAAAGTAACCAGCCCAATCAAACTTCATGCTCCTGCAGATGATTATCATCAACTCTATCTTGGGTCCGGATAGAGTATCCATACTGCCAACCAACCCTAGTATGTTCTTTGCAATTAGTTTACTCAGCAGGTTGTACTCAGGCCAAATATCCCTGAAGTTGATGCCAGGAACTGATTTTGTGTCTTGATTTATTTTAATCTGATCCACGAATGCCATCTTGTTCAATCCCATTGCTTCAGGATTGACAGGACCATCTACAACTTCTTCAAAACCAAACACTTGTCTCAGTAGACTGGAGGAGATTACAAGCTCCTCAAAGATTCACTGATGGTCTTGAATGCTTCAGTTCCTTCTTCCACAACTATATTCTTCCAGAAATCAATGACATTGGTATATGAAATTGTTTCTAATCTGATATTGAGTTTGTTTTCCAAACCTGCAAACCTCCTTATTCTTCGACCTATATTAATGGCCAACTCGCTTGATTTGCATCAACAACATATCCTCTAACACTTTGGCTTGATTCGATTTGAACTTCAACTCTTTCCGCCATTGAATTAAGAAAAAGATGAAGAAGAATTGCTCTCAAACTCAGGTTCACACAAGTAGGATTTGCAGAGATAAAGCGTAAATTGCAAGTAGAGATTCGCATTGTAGCAAATTGATTATATAGACAAGTGGGTAGTTGAAACTGTCATTGCACGTATATTGAGGTAACCACGATTAACACGAATAAATGCCGTCTTGACACGTGGCCCATTACTCCTCCATAACGCTTGTAACCGTTGGATGGTTTGACTATGGTAATAAAAGATAGGATAAATATCCCGCCAATATGCTTCTTGACTTTAATAACTTTGACTGAGTAACGTTCCATCCAGCAGGGTAATCCTCAACAGGTGGGCTCTGCAGATCTCACGATCCTTGTTTCCTTCTTGTTTTGTTCAATTGATAATACAAGATGAAGTTTAATACCAATGTCCGATCCGTCAAGTGAGCTCACCCAACATGACAAAGACCAACCCTTGGCAACCTCATTTGCTCAATTGTCCAAACATAAGTACATGGAATTGTTGATACCAATGACTAATCTGCTAAGTGAGCTCACCCAACATAGCAAAGACTAATCCCTTGGTGAATTCCAAGACATTGTTTGAATATCACCAACCTTTATAATACCAAGCTCGGTCCTTAATTTGGCAAATCTTTCACCGTCAAGTGGTTTAGTGAAAATATCGCAAGTTGATCTTCAGTAGGGATGTATAGAACCACCACATCTTTCTTTTCAACATGATCTCTTATAAAATGATGCCTCACATCAATGTGTTTGGTTCTTGAGTGCAAAACAGATTTTCTCGTGATTGCAATTGCACTTGTGTTATCACACATAATAGGAATTTCCTTTTCTTCAATTCCATAATCCCTTAATTGTTGTCTTAGCCATAGTACTTGTGCACAACAACTTCCAAAGAGCTATGTATTCAATTTTCAAAGAGTGGAAGTTGAAATAGAATTGCTTTCTTGCTAAACCAGAGACCAGTCTATTTCCCATTAACTCGATTGTGTTCCTGTGGTGCTTTTTTCATCAATCTTGCATCCAAAGATAATCGTAATCTGAGTAGGATATTACTTTGAAGCTTCCTTCCTTAGAATACCATATCCCTACTCCCAAAGTCTCTTTAATGTACTTGAGAACTCTCTTGACTGCACCTAAGTGACTTTCCTTAGGTTTGGATTGAAATCTTGCACAAACACCTACAAAGAAAGGATATATCAGTCTCTTTGGCAAGTGAGGTACAAGCAGATCGCCTATCATCCTTCCTCAGTATAAGGTCCGATCAACATCTTTGCCTTCTTTATCTTCATCCAATCTGATGCTTGTACTCATAGGAGTTGAATTCTTAGTCTTTGCTTTCCATACCAAACTTCTTCAAAGAACTCCTTGGTATATTTGGTTTGATGAATGAAGATTCCATCTTTCATCTGTTTAACTTGCAATCCCAAAAAGTTGTTCATTTCTCCCATCATACTCATTTGGAATTTACTCTTCATTAGATTTGCAAACTTTTCACAAAGTAGATCATTTTCAGAACCAAAAATTATGTCATCCACATAAATTTGTACCAGCAGGGTGCTGTCCCCTTCACTGATTCTGAAAAGTGTCTTGTCAATGGTCCCTTTGTAAAACCATTGTCCACCAAGAATTGAGATAGAGTCTCATACCATGCTCTTGGTGCTTGTTTTAGTCCATAAAGTGCTTTGTTGAGTCTATACACTTTATCTTCTTGATCTTTAACTTCAAAACCAGGAGGTTGCTGAACATACACTTCCTCCTCTAGAATGCCATTCAAAAATGCACTTTTGACATCCATTTGATATACTTTGAAGTTCTTATATGCAGCATGTGCTTAGAATAATCTGATAGCTTCCAATCTTGCAACAGGTGCATAAGTTTCATCAAAATCTATTCCTTCACTGAGAATAGCCTTTGCAACTAGTCCGGCCTTATTCCTCACAATGGTACCAGATTCATCAAGTTTATTTCTCAGATACCCACTTAGTACCAATGATATTTGCATGATTTGGCCTATCAACAAGTGTCCAAACTTGATTTCTTTCAAATTCATTCAATTCCTCTTGCATAGCAATTATCCAATCTGGATCTGAAATTGCTTCTTCAACAACTTTAGGCTCTATTTGAGATAGAAAACAAGTGAACATAGCTTCCAGTTGTCTTCTAGTCCTCACACCTTGCTGTACATTGCCAATAACTTGTTCAGCAGGGTGATTCCTTAACCATTGTGGATTCTGGTTGTTTTGATTAACAGGAACATCATCTTCAGTAGGGTCTGCTGTAGTTTCTTCTACAGGGGGGTCAGCAGATCCTTGAATTGCTTCAGTTGTTGCATCTGTAACATTATCAGTAGGGTGTTCAGCAGGGGCAGTATCAGAGACTTTCAAGTCATTGAATCTTTCCAAAACTTCAACACAATCTGGATCAGTGACCTATTGATTCTTAGTAGGTTCATGATCTTCATCTTCCATTCCAGTAAACTTAGGTTCATCAAACACAACATGGATTGTTTCTTCATGTTTTAGTGACCTCTTGTTCAGTACTCTGAATGCTCTGCTGACTGAAGAATATCCCAAGAATATCCCTTCATCTGATTTTGGTTGGAATGTTTTCAAATGAACTTTATGATTTAGGATAAAACATTTACTTCCAAATGGATGGAAATAGGATATATTGGGTATCCTTCCATTCCAGATCTCATAAGGTGTCTTCAGCAGCTTCTTGTTTACTGATGTTCTGTTTTGTGTATAGCATGTCAGATTATCGCTTCAAATTTCAATATCTTTCGTGTAGCAAAGCTTCACAAATCATTGTTCTTCCAAATTTTCCTTTAAGGTTCTGTTTTCTTCTTTCAAAGAACCCCATTTTGTTGAGGTGTACCAAAGAAAGCAGCAAGTTGATGTAGTACAACATTCGCTCACAATATTCTCTTATAACTTGTTGAGAAATTCAGAGACTCGATCCGATCTTATCTTTATGATCGTTAAACTTTTCTCATTTTGTAATCTCTTCAAAAGATTAGGCAAGCTTTGAAGTGTTTCACCTTTCTTGTTCATGAATATCACCCAAGTGTATCTAGAGTAATCATCCACAACCACTAGGGTATACTTCTTTCCGTTACACTTGTTGGAGTTATTGGTCCAAAAGATCCATGTGCATCACTCCAACACTCTATTAGTTGATTGTTTAGTCTTTGATTTGAAACTTGACTTTATCTGCATTTACCTTGGCCGACATGCATCACATATAGCATCCTTCTTGAATGTGATCTCGTGTAAACCAATCACTAACTTCTTTTTCACCAACCGATTAATATCATCAAAATTCAAGTGATTTAACTTCTTGTGCCATAACCAATTGAGTTCAGATTTGGTATGCACAATCGTGCAAGTTCTCGAATCGCAGAGACCAATCCACAACATACATATTCTCGTTGTCTCTACCAAAGCAAGTACAACTTGATCACCTCTTTCACTAATGACAATGCGCTTGTCTTTGTCAAAAGTGACCTTGTATCCCATATCACGTAATTGTCCAAAGGCTCAAGAAGTTGTAATCCAAATTCCTTCCACATATGCAACATTCTTGATTGTAAGTCCATTTCGATAAGTGTGCCATATCCTCTTGTATATCCAGTGTATTTTTGTTGCCAAAATTCACCCTTGGACCATCTTTTGCCACAAAGTTTGTTAAACAAAGGCTTATTCTTTGTCATGTGTCCGGAACATCCACCACAAAGTATTGACACCCTACAAAACAAAGTTAATGTATTTTAGGTACCCAAACCAGCTTTGGGTCCATAGTGGTCGATGGCAAGCATGACCCTTGGTATGTTTCCATAAGGTCTTCTCCTAAATGTGTCATACTTTGGTTCATACTTTGTTCATACATGTATTCCACACATCCATAAGTTCTCGACAAGAGGTTGTGTAGGAACCACATATGTTTTTCCGGCCTTTTGGTACATAATGTCGTTTGAAATGATTCTTGTTGTTAGAAACATTTGCATAACCATAGAGTGCCGTCTGCGTTAGGAACAAACTGTAATATGGAGTCTGGCACGAGGTCTTGTGTAAGTCCTCTCTCACGATTCCATTGCCTAGGTTTTACCCGAGCAAAGATGGTTATACTTCATGCCTCTAGCATTAGATGCAGGAATATTCCAATCATCATCAAGTAGGGAATAGTCTACCCTTCCCCCGAGATAAGTATCCCTTGAATGATCAACATTTTTGGGTTTAGGATTCTTATCCTTGGAATATTTCTGCTTACTTACCTTCGTGGTCCAAAGAGACTTGGTAGTAGGTCCGCTATCGAGGCTTGTAAGGCACAAAGAAATCCTATTATTGGATTTATTCTTTTACTAGAGTCGTTGACTTCTTAGACTTCTCGATTTTGCTTCCTTGAAGCATTCTCATTGGGTTTTATCGCTTCAAAGAATCTTTATCGGGAGTTGGATCTAGTGTGTACAAACTTAGGACCACCTCGGTGCTAGGTTCAGTGACTCCACTCGATCCACTCTTGTTAGATTGTTGAGTTCCAAATCCAAGCCCAGTTCTATCTCCATAAGGCTTTCCCGATTTGTATACGATGAGTGGAACAGATGGTTCAAATAGATTCAGAGACTCAGCTGGATGTTCAAAGCAGACTTACCCCGATTCTCGTCCAACATCCTTTTCTTTACCTTTGAGAACCCTTAATTCAACTTTCAATCTTCCAACTTCCAATTCAAGAGCTTCTTTTCAGCCTTCACAACCTCATAACCAGATTGTATTATCCTCGCTTGATTAAGGATGGCATCCAAAGTCTCATTGTTGTCGAATTTTTAGGATTTGAACCACATGTGTTGATTCACAATCACTTCCAAATAGGAGTGTTTATAGATACAAATGTTGTATACCTCCTCGTTTCATCCATATTGGCCATCAAAGCATAATCCTCCATATCAAAGAACTCAAAGGTCAGATCATCCGATTCATTTCCCTTTCAGATTCCACTTCATATCCTCGATTCATCTTCAAAGAACCATAGTCTTCTTGCCATGTCTTCTTTGTTGACTCTTGTCTTCTTGAAAGAGTCCGACAATCAGTCTAAAATGTCCAGCTTTTACAGCTTGAAGCAAAGATAATCAGGTTCCTTGCCTTGTTTCAACTCAGACAATCAGTCTCAAGTGTCCCGGTTTCTTGCAATAAAAGCATAGATAGTCATTATCTTTCTTTGGTTCTTCTTTCCTTCTTTCAAGAGGCCTCGTTGTGAAATTTCTTGTAGGGGCCTTTCGGTCTTCATCATTCTCGATTTTCTTGCTCAAGAGGGCAATTTGCTCTTGCATTTCATCTAGCATATCATCCTCGTCCTCTCCCGATGTTTCTTCATGATGTGAAGCACCCAAGGCAAATGGTCTTTGGCTCTTCCTTTTCGCCTCGTGTACAAGTTTCTTGCTAAATTCATAGGCCTTGAGATCTCGAAAACAATTTGAAGGTATCTTCTTCATGCAACTTTCTCATTTCTTCAATTGCAATCACCTTCATTTTCCAAACATCTCTTGCAGTGTAAAGCTTCCAAGATTTTGGTGTTTACTTTCTCTTTTGAATAACTTACACTCAAGCAGGTAAGTTCATCCAAAGATAGCATTGAATCTTGATTCCATTTTCTCAATGGTTTCATTAGGTAGCATCTTGAACTTTTGAAATCTTTTTCCGCCACACCGATTTTGTTCTTCTTTATTGCATCGGTGCCTTCACAGATTAAGTGAATCTTATCCCAAAGTTCCTTTGCAGCCTTGCAATATTTGACCTTCATGTACATATTGCTATCCAAGGTCTCGTAGATGATATCAATAGCAATGTTGTTGAGGTTTGCTCTTTTTGTCTTCTTCGCATTCCATTCTCTTTTGGTTTAGAATGTACTCTAGCTCGTCACCCATCAGTTATCGCTTTGTAATCTCCAGTGGTCCTTCGGCTTAGTACATCCATCATCTCATCATGAGTAGCGAGCAAGATATGCCCTGCATTCGACGCTTATACTCATCAAATCACAAGAGAACACATCAACATAGTTCTAGCATACTATGTGTTGTCCATGATGCAAGTCTTGAAAATCAAGAATTTGAAAGAAAGTTTTAAAGGATTTTCACAAGCACAACAAGTAGGATTCCTTCGCAACGTAAATCGCTCTCGATACCAACCGTTGGTCCCTTGAAAAGGCTTTGGTTAAGTTTAGAGGGGGTGAATAAACTTAACACTTAAAACTTTGGAGTTAACAAATTGCAACTTCAGCAGTCACGATACTTCAGAGTTCTTGAGACTTTCAGAGCTGGTGATAAATGATGAGTCTCATCGATAGTTGAGTTTGCTAAATTTGTGCAAATGGAATAAAATCAAAATTTAAGCCTTATTACTTGTTGTTAAATATGATACTAAGTATTAGATACTCATGAGTGCAGTGTGTGATTTGATTTGCTAGATTCAAGAGGTTGATGAGTAAAATAAAACAAGTGCGTAAAGTAAAAGCAGTAAAGTAAGTAGGCAGATTTTTATAGTGGTTCCAGTGATGTAATCCTCAGACGCCCACTCTTCTCCCGTGATGTTGGAGGAAATTCACTCAGAGATCTTTGATGTAGCCTGTTACAAAGATTCCTAAGTTGTTTGTCCTTCACCAATGACTATGGCTTCACAAACCTAAAATCGGGAACAGTAGAATTGTCGCTCCTTAGTCTTCCACTGGTCCTTGAAGGGTAGGATTGCCTCTTCACCACTCCACCACAAACAACAGATTTTCACACTCCTAAATGATGCTTCACTGTTTTCAGCAGGTTCTTTATAAAATAAAGAATGAATCAAATAAATGATTCAATTGCAAGCAGCCTTGATTAGGATGATGTAATCAAGATTTGCGGTCTTCAAGTGTGTATGCTTGATGTAGCTTGAACACGTAATGCACTTGAAGAAAATAACTAGATGTTGTTCTTAAGCTCAAGAAGTTCAAGAGGTGTTTTTCATTTCAAGATTGTCACTTAAAGTTTATCCCAAAAATTCATCGTTCTTTTCTTGAGTTGAAAGTCTTCTATTTATAGGTAGGAATGCATGTGACTTGCATTTGAAATTCAAATGTGACCGTTCCTTGTATTTGTCCCATCTGTTAACCAATCTGTCACTATTCATGGGATCGACAATCGCCAGATTACTTTTTGACAAAGGCAATTGGCCCACCCTTTGACTTGTATCCAATGGATAAAAATATGGATCATCCCAACGCTTTTTAATCTCAAATTTTGATTTGCTTGATAAGTCGAGGTAGTTGGTCGTTCTTATCCATGTAATCTTCAAATAATCTTGAATTAATCGAGGTATATATCGCCAGTGTTCATCATCTGTCATTGTAATACCAATCATCATTTAACATCTTATTTGTGTCTCAAAATAGAATGCAAATTGATTACTTTTATCTAACTTTTATTTGTGAAGTTAGATTACATCATTTTAAATATAACTAAGTTCCAAACATCATCCAACTTGTGGAACTTAGACCTTCTATTATTAGGTAATATGTAATCGTTTAGGTCATCACAGCACTTGCCTAAATTCTCGATTCCATATCCTTGACTTTAAATACTAAGTTTGATCCCTTAGCCTTCATTTCATCGAGTTTGAACCTCACCTTCGGTCTTCGTCTTCAAGAGGTTCCCGACCGCCCATCGACCTATCTACCCCATCGATTTCCAGACCATCTCACGATATCAATCAAAACCCATTACAAATGCTTGTTTGATCAAACCTATTTATGAATCAAACTCTAATAAACCTATACATTTTATCTAGACATCTTTTTGCCTTTGCACTATAACAGCTAGTATGGCACTCATCATCAAAACTAAGAAATAAGTCCAACACTTTCTCCCTCCACCTGCTCACCAGTGTCAATTTCTCCCTCCACTTGCTCACCAGTGTTAGCATCCCCAATTTTTCTTCCACTTTTCTCGCTTCCTTTATACATAAACTAATTTTTCCAACAACAAGTGCATTATTTGGCGGAATCCGTGGATCCTTAACAATTTGATCCACTTCAATATCGATGATGCATCCTCGCGTTTCCTTGTTCACAAAGACTAGATCTCGCCAAAACCATCCCTAAACAAAAACAAGACAATGATGCACGGCAACAAGAATCATACTCAAAGGACAAATTTTTAAAAAAATTGAGAACAACGTCGGTGATCGGACGTTGGTGTTAAAACATAAACGCCGGTTTTGGTGTTGTTTAAGGAATAACTTATCAAAGTGTCTAAAACATCTACCGCTCCAACATTACGATTTAACACAAGCGCCAAAATAGATGACGTTTAAACCTCGCACTCCATTTTTAGTTCTCAGATTTGAAAACACCACCAAACCTCGACGCCCATATTAATATTTGGCATCACAAACCCCGACGTTGAAGGAGATGAGGAAATTCAACCGCACTATTAAACGCCGAGCTTAATGACGGTGTTTATGTATTACAACGTCACAATTAATGACGTCTGGTGCGAATTCCTACTCCTTCAACCTCAGTCTACAGGGTTCGAAGTCGTAGAAAAAAATGGAGAAAAGCCGATTTCCATACATAATGAACCAAAATAATACCGAAATGAAGGAAAAACAATAGCTATTCATCACTTACGTGTATTGGTTCAAAGATTGGCTCTTGTTTCCTTCAATGTTCCCTCCACCGGTGCTATTCACGTTATTTTGGCGAGCTTGCTCGTCTCCGGTGGTGCCGCCGGCGAGATTCAAAATGGGTGTTTTTTTTGAAATGAGAATAGAAAGAGGGAAGAGGGAAAGAAATAGATAAGTTAGGTTAATTTATATTAAGTTAGTGTTTTTGAACTTTACAAATTTAAAGGACTAAAGTGTATATTATTTGAAAGTTATATTATTTTTGTGGTGCAAGTAGTGATTAGGTGGTGTAGATAAGTAATTCAAAATAATAAAATAAAGGGTGCCTATAGTAAAAACCGGTCTTGATAGAGTTCGCATAATAATAATGATAATTCATGTGGCCCTAAAGTTATTTATTTATTATGTTGTTAAATTATTAATGATTTAGTAATTAATTAAGGGTTACGAAGGCACTCTACTTTTATTTCCGCACCACATTACACCCGGCATCACAAAAATTACTCCGGCACCACGGTTATTTTTAATGAACGGAACGTCGTTGTCACCGATGTTGTTATTGAAAACCAACATCGGCGTTGGTTTCCAAAACGAAGTCATGGCACCGACGTTTCGTTATAAAATGTCACAACTTAAACGTTACCAATCGATTTTCGTTTTTTGAATAGCAACGCTGTGTCGGCCCTAACGTCCGCTCATAAAAAATCAAAAATGGGTGAATAGTAAAAGTGGGGGTGCCTTTAAAACCCCTTAATTAATTGGTATTATGAAAAATCCTATGATGATTAGGGTCTTAATTTCGAATGTTCCATAATACTCTAGGTCCCTCGTCTTTCTTATATATAAATTGTATGTATACCATCTGTTACTGATTATTCAAAAAATTAGACCTAAACCAGATGATCTAAAAGCACTAATATGCCGTCACTACAATGCATATATAGTTCTTCTCTTTGTCCTATTCTAGCGTTTGGATCTTTGCGGCAAACAGAGACGGAGCTGAATAACAATGGATATATGAAACAATCTGATTATTTATTCCGCTATTCATGTACTCTAATCTAATTGTTGATTCTAGCATGTAGCATTCAAGCCCGACTACTATTTATGTCATTCGATCTAAATGAATTATTCCGTTTCATCGTGATAGATTCAATTGTATTGTTTTAATCGCATGACGTATGGTATGTTTTAACCCACCATGGACTCATATCGTTCATGGTTAGTAATAAAAATGGTTAAACCCTAACCAGGTCTCCACTCCCATGTCCCACTGAAATGAGTGGAGATATTAATCAAAAGAACCTAACCCATGTAATCACGGGCTTTCTATTTCATTGTTTAGTAATATATATCATTGCTTCCGGTCATACAGCTATTGGTGTTGTTTACTGCAGTCTGCCTAATGATCAATTGACAATAGAAATCTCTAGTATATATTGTAAAAAAAAGTTCTTGTTGTTGCGGAGCAATAGAATAAAGAAAAATTTGGAAATCAAGCCCCGTCATGCCTTCAAATTGACTTAAAACATGATTTTTATGATCTATTTTAAGGTAAAGCTTCGTTATTATCGACGGAAAAATCAATTCTCATCCATAATATCGAAGGTAAATATACCAACCAAGATGGTTTGAATAATCATGGGACGAGCATGTTTCGGTCGATAATAATGACATGAAACGATTTTCACGTCAATAATAATGAAGGAAATAAATAAAGACGGGCGAGTGAATTTCACTTATTAGCCACACAATAATAACGACGGAAATTCACTCGCCTAAATCCTTGTTCAAATTCTCTATCCTTTAATATAACGTAGGTAAATCCCATCCCTTTCATTCCATTATCAGCAATATGAGAAAAAAAAAAAAAAAAAAAAAAAAACATCTGTGAATAAG
Source organism: Gentiana macrophylla (assembly GCA_026214975.1). Taxonomy (NCBI): domain Eukaryota; kingdom Viridiplantae; phylum Streptophyta; class Magnoliopsida; order Gentianales; family Gentianaceae; genus Gentiana; species Gentiana macrophylla. The sequence goes on from CM047814.1 coordinate 49,423,726, forward strand.
GAAAGTCGAAGAAGAAGGATATTTGAAGAAGCTGGGGAGTGGAAAACCGATGGAAGGAAATGGCATAACTTATTCCAGAAACAGTAAAATTCCCTGGGATAAAGGCTTCGTGAAAATATTAGTCATTTGATGCGAGTGGGGACAAACTGTACTGAAATAGTACCATTTTGCACGTGGTCACATATAAAATGATATCTAATGTCAATATTTTTGGCCCGGGTGTGCAATACAAAATTGTGCGACAAGTTTATTGCGCTGATAGTATCACAATAAACAGGTAACACAATCCACAGGAATGCAAAAATCTGCTAACTTTTTTTTGTGCGAAAAAGCTGGGCTACACCATAGTTATCAAACCCGGCCGGCCATCGACGGAAAAGTTTAAGGCCGGCGGCTCAACCGGTGGGTCACAACATAAGATTAAAAATAATATTTTCATACATAAAAATCTGCAATAACTAAAATATGACAACCATAATCGATTCCAAAATAATCCAATATCCAAATCATAACAAATACAAATGAAAAGCGTTTTTGATGCCAAAACAAATGACGATAATAGTGGAAAAACCATCAAAGTTCCTTACAAAAAAAAAAGCTGATTCATGCATCGTAAGTTCGTAACATTATTAATTCAGATTTAAACTAGTTCATCTATTCCCAACAATGACAATATTCATAGCCACCAAAATCTTCTTCTCTTGCAAGGGCTTCATTCCCTTCCTTAGCATTTTCTTCAATATTAGTTTGACCTTCTTCATCAAAATCATCCAAGTCATCCAAATTCAGAATTTCTTCACCTTCATCCAGCTTTCATTGTAGTTACTTCCTTGAATATGTTACAAAAACAACAGCTTCGGTAAACTAATCACTTACCCACAATGAAAGTTCATACTTCATAGATTATATACATTCATCAAACTTTAAGGTATTCATGAAATAGACCAATATCAGAGCCATTACAAGGAATGAATGGACTATGAAAGGTTTAAAAGTTTCCAAGTACAATGATAAACATGGCTTAAAAAGGGACTGAACGTAAATGTTGATGCAATAATTAATCTATCAAGTACAAGTCATAGTTCATTTATTTTCTTGCCAATTTCGGAAGTTGGATTGAATTTCGACTTTGTGGTGTTAAATTTGACGAAGCACTCATCATAATTCATAACTAAGAAGAACTCAGAAATGTAACTAAGAAGTAAGAACTAAGATTCCAAGATTAGAAATGTCGAAGTCTAACAGAGGGGTCACAGAGCTTTGACATTTTTCAATTGCTGGAAAAAAAATTTGAAAACTAAGTACAAAAATAAGAAATCGAAAGCCTTTTGCAACAAAGTCTAGATTTGCTCTTCTCCTGTCATCCTTGGCCCAATCTTTCTTTGGTTTATCCACTTCTTTTCCTTGATCTGCTCATGTGGTTATCATAGTCATGATCATGATTGGGCCATCATTAATTACATCCAGCATCTCCTCATGAGTTGCTGCAAGATGAGATAACATTCTTATTTTATATTCATCAAAATTATTAACATTGAAAATAGGTATTTTTGACATAAAGTTTGAGGAATCCATAAGTACAGATTTAAGAAATTTATGTATATATTTAGAAAGCACAGATTTGAAAATTACTTTGAAAATAAGTGATCTCCTAGTTACCAGAAATTAGATCTGAACAGGTTCTGATACTAGGAACACTGCTCCGATACCAATTGTTGGTCAGAGAAGAGTAAAACTATAGTCAGAGGGGGGGGGGGGGGAGGGGGGTGAATGACTATAGTGGAGTTTCAAAAACTTTTCTTGTACTTAAAAGCTTTTTAAAATGGATAAGTCCCTCCTTACTATGTTATTTCAAAGTAATTTAAGCAATCACAAATATATGATATAATATAAGCAATTTAAATGAATGCAATAAGGTAAATTGCAGAAGGTAAATTGACACAAGGCTTATAGTGGTTCAGGGTGGTGTAATCCCTTAATCCACTCTTCTCTTGTGATGATCGGAGGAATTTACTATTGTTTTCACAGATACAATAGTATGATTTTCCTTGACTTCACAAGCTTCACAATCTACAAGACTATCACTCCTTGACTGCAACAGCTTCAGTGACTCAGTCTCTTTCACTGCTCCTTGGGATCAAATCCTTCAACAACTATCACAAACACAACTCCTTCTCAGATGACTCTGATTCAGTTGTTTGATTGATGTGAATTGGATTCACAAACTAGTTGATCAATCTCAATGCTTGATGATTGAATTGTAGCTCTAAGATTTGAGTTGATCACTAGATGTTTTCCTTTAAGCACAGATATAAGGCTTTTTACTTTGACAGAGTTTTTGCTCACATTTTTTCGTTCTTCTTCTTTTTTCTTCGCATTTGTTTTTCTGTCAATGCCCTCTATTTATAGCCTTGATTATCCTTGATTTGAATTTCCGTCCGTTGGCTATATTCATGAGGGGAATAAACCTTGATTTTATTCTTGATTCCCCCTTAATTATATTCTCCTTGATTTCAGTGATCGGATTTTTCTTCAAACGTTTATATGAAAATCCGTCCTTGTTTGATCCTCTATTGATTGTGCATTTAATGCTTGATCTTCTATATCTTCTTTATATTTGAATAATCTGACTAAGTAAGGTTTGCTCAGCCGTTCTCCGAACGGTTAAGTGGTCCATCTGACTTTGCCGCTTAGATCTTGCATTTAATGCTTGATCTTCTGTATCTTCTTTATATTTGAATAATCTGACTAAGTAAGGTTTGCTCAACCGTTCTCCGAATGGTTAAGTGGTCCATCTGACTTTGCCGCTTAGATCTTCCTTCACCGCTTTGTCTTCACTCAGCCGAAAGTCAGTTTACTTTGCCGATTCACTGTTTCCTTCATTCTTTCAGTTCAAGGAGAATCCTTGTACTTCAATGATCCTTGATTTGTGTGAGATCAGTGTACACCATATTTAAACATTAAGTTTCATCACTTGAAACATAACTTAGACTTATCCAAGGTCATCACAGACTTCCTTGGTTATAAGTCAGACCATAATGTCTTCATTGCTTCTCTGCTGGTACTTGACTGGCTTCACTCTGCCGAAAATCTGTTTTTAGTTTACCGTCCTACCAACTAGTACAATACTTGTCTGACTCAACTTATACAACATGTCAGACTCTAAGTAAAGACTATACATAGTGTTCTAACTTATTTCAGGCTTGCTATAACAGCTAGTATGGCCATCATCATAATAAAATGTTCCTAACATAAACATGTATGGACACACTCTCTTTCCCGACTCGTAGTATAATTTCCCCTCTCTTAACGTCTATCAAGGTCTCTCCTATGTTCAAGAAAGGCCGACCTAACAAAAGCGGGGTTTTGGCATCCATATCCATATCTAAGACTACGAAATCTATGGGGAATACAAACTTGTCAACCTCAAGATCGACACATCTTGCCTACCCCCATAGGTTTCCTAACAGACCTATCTGCCATCTGTAGGGTCATTCTTGTTGGTTCTAACTTACCCTATCCCAACTTCTCATAAATTCCTCTCGGCATCAGGCTCACAGAAGCCCCTAGATCACACAACACATTCTTAAACACAGTTTCTCCAATGGTAATTGGGATGGTAAAGCTACATCTATCCTGCATCTTAGGGGGTATCCTATTATCAAAAATTGCAGAACATTCCTCACTCAAATGTACCATCTGTTGCATTTTCTCCTTATTCGACATCATTCCTTTCAAAAATTTAAAGTATAGGGGAATGCTCGAAATTGCCTCTAATAGCGGAATGTTCACCTCTACCTTCCTCGGAAGATTCAAAAATTTCGCCTGACCTTGGGTCAGTATGTCCTTTCTAGGTCCCTTAGGAGGGTATGGTAAAGTGGTAACATCAAAGTCATGGGGAGGAGGAGGAATTCTATTTTTCTTACCTTTTTCTTTAGGCAGCGAGGGCTCATCTTCTTTGATGTCCAAGGCCACATAGTCTTTCTTTGGTGCTGCCCCTTCCAATGCTTTCTTGTTTGCCTCCGCCAAGGATTTCTTTGTGGCCTCCAATTCTTTTCTCATTGCAGCCATTTCCTTCTCGACACTGCCAATTTCCAAATCTTCTATCTTGGCTTCACCATACATAGCCCTTTCACGGTCAACTACCTTCTCTTTTTCGGCTTTCTCAATGTCCGCTTTCTCTGCCCACAGCTCTTTCTTCTTATCACTCAGCCCAACCTCTTTACCACTTCGTATGAACACAGTATTCACACCTCTTGGGTTTCTCTCAGTGTTGCTCGGGAGCCCACCACTGAGATTTGTCTTTAGAGTGTTAGTTATTTGACCTACTTGGGTCTACAAGTTCCGAATGGCAGAATGGGTAGCCACTTTTTGCTCCACAGCATTCTTGTTCAATTCAGACATCATCCTATCTAGTCTTTCTAAGAGTATTTCAGCGGACGTCTTCTGAACACCAGAATTGTTCGATTGCTGGTTATTTTGATTGCTCTGGTGCAGATGAGCATTCGGATGCTGATAGGTGCCAGAATTATTATTTCTCGGCGGATGGCTCGCTTGCTGATTCTGATTGTTTTGTTGGCCCTGATTCTGATTCCATCCTTGATTCTGGCCCCAATCTGAATTTGTTGTTGCTGCAGGCTTTGATTCTGAGATTGCTGATTCTGGTTATTCTGATAGTTGCCTTGGCCTTGATTCTGGGGATTCTGGTTCCAAGGTCGGTTGTATGAGCTTTGGTTTTTTTTGAAACCTTGGTTTTGATTATTGTTACGATTCCAGTTTTGATTCTGCCCCTGATTCCAACCTTGATTCTGTTGATTCTGATTCCACTGCCCTTGATTTCCTTGTCCAACATAACTCACATCCTATTGTTGGGAATCCTCACCCATACCATATTCTATTTGCGGCCCTTACTGATTGTCGAAATTTGGATTCCATTATTGCTGGCCATAATCTTGTTGATTCATACTCATCTGCCCCATCGCATAGACATTCATTCTCTGTTGATCATTTGGGTTCCAAATTGTTGTTGTGCTGGAGTAGGTGGCAACTGTCTTGGGTAAGTGGGCTTTTTCGATGATGTACATTCCATGGCAGAATGTCCACCTCCACAAAGTTGGCATTGCTGTGCCTTCTTTCTTTCCAACTCCATTTGGTCCATCTTTAGCACCATTTCTTGCATCTTGTCATGCATGGCAGATTCTCTAACGAGTTCTTCTTTCATAGACTTTACACTTTCCATCGGAGCTTTCTTCTTCTTTCTACTGGACCTCCACTGTCCTTCTCCATCTGCCGCATTCTCAATCTGTCTCATAGCTTGTTCAGGCGGCAGATTCATGATATCTTCACCACTGCGGCGCTCAAACTTGTTGCAGTCCCTTGGCTCTAAGGCTCTGAATAGTATAATTACTTGCTCAACAGTGGAAAAACCGTATGGAGGACATCTCTTCAGTAGGCCTCGAAATCTCTCATATGTCTCTTTTAGTGTCTCTCCCTCGAGACCATCAAATGAAGAGATTTATTCTTTCAGATCTAAAAATCTTCGCCGGAGGAAAGTACTTTCTAAAAAACACTCTCACTACATCCGCCCATGTATGTAACGAATCATTAGGTAATGAATCGTACCAATCCTTAGCCGCTCCTCTCAGTGCAAACTGGAAAACTATCAGCTTTATTGCCTCGTCGTTAACCCTATTATATCTCATCGTCCCAAAAATTTGGAGAAAATGATCCAGAAACTGTTCGGGTTCTCAGTTGACTTCCCGTGAAACAAGGCGTGTTCCCCCAACATGTTCAAGATATTCTGCTTTATATCCATGTTGTTGGCATTAATAGGAGGTACTCGAATTGGATTGCGCTCTGTGACTTCCTGCGAAGTAGTCACATAATCTCGGCAGACTCTCGGTCCTTGCACCTGCTGATCCCTCTGTGGCCTATAATTCTGATGTTGATAAAACTGATCCATAGGGGGTTGCTGAGGATACGGGTTTTGGAACACCTGTTGGTTCTCCTGATCCCTTAGCATCTACAGTACTCGATTTACAGTCTCTTGGTCTAATTCGGGTCCGAAGTTCTGAGTATTCTGAGCATTTTGTCCTCCCATGTGCTATCCAATCCCTGTCATCTGATTAAACTGTGGAGTTACCAACTGACGTTTCACTGTGTTGTCCTCTCTTAATGGTTCATGACGAGGGGTCCTCGGTGGAGTATGCAATGGTAGTGTTGCGTTACCACCAGTAATGTCTGAGGTTTTCCCTTGTGCATTATGTTCAATTAAGGGCTGTTTGCCATCTCTATGATTTGGTGAATCCTCCATTTCTTCTGAGAATTCTGAAAGAGGGCTTTCTATTGTCCTTTCTTCCTCAAATAGGGGATTCGGACTAGAGATCAAGATCTCTCCTTGGCGTTGACTGTTTCTATGGCGTGCAAACGCTTCAATTTCTTCAATTGGTTCGATGAGAGGTTCTTTGGAGCTTCGGGTCATTCACTGACAAACAAGAAACAACAAGAAAACAAAATAAAAAACAACCTAAGCCCAAGCTTTCGGTCAACTTACAAGATATTAGACGTTACTCCCCGACAACGGAGCCAAAATTCTTAAAATTCTTGATAGCAAAATACCTAACCGCTAACTTTTACCGACAGCGTATCGGTTCAACGGGAGTATAGTAGTCACAAGGTCGAATCCACAGGGAGTAATGTCTAAGTACCAAAGCCGACGTATAACTTAGTTCAGGTCAATCAAAGGTTGAAAGGTCTTATACTAGTGCAGAAATAAAGATTATACTACCGGTGTTTACTTCTAGTTATTAAAAGGTATAGCCGAACTATGATCCCATGAGCTACTTTTACCCTAAGGAAAAACTTGACAGGGAGCGTGTCTTAACCTACCTACCTATCCTAAGTAGTTTAACAACATCCACGGGTGCCAACTCCTAATTCTAGCGATTAGACCGAACAACTCGATCTAACCACCCTATGTTAAGCTAACAGACTCTCCCTTTAAAAAACTGATTTTACTAACATGATTACGCTCTAGAGTCGCTCGAACAATGATGACAAACCTCTGTATTGGAAACGGACCTAACAACTAGGCCGAATCTACGCAACGATCCTAAAACCCCTTATCCCACATCTCACCGCAAAATGCATCTATAAGTTCGAAGTGTGTGACAGTGAACTAGGTGATCAATCTAATTCAAAGATGTTATAATAAGTTTTAAGACGTGGATTAATCGTTAAAACATTAATTACACACTACACAACTCCCAATCTCATCCCCCTTAGGGTTTTCGCTCGCTTTCACATAATTTGACTACACATGCAATTAGCTACTCATGATTATGCTAATGACAGAATAAAGAAAGGAAAACATGCTAGAAATAATAAAAAGGAAATAATTCATTACCATAAAATAGCAGAAAATCTGATCCACAATGTATGACGAAATAATTGCACCAAAAAGTTGAATCTTTTGTTCTTGAAAAGGTAATCTAAGCTATATCAAGTGTGTAGAATCGAAGGGTGTAATCTATGGAATCAAAGGATTGAAAGGTGATCAAACTACACTAAAATCACACCTAAATCGCCTAGGAAAAGTCTAAAGACGGCCAAAGATGTATAGGGGCTGAATGAGCTGCATATTTATAGTGTAGGTCGAAAATCTGCTGCTGTCGGTGGCAAACGCAGTTTGCCTCCTTCCAAACGTTAGTTTGCCTGGAAATCTTGATGATATTAGGGTTTCTCCTTCCATGGACGAGCATTTGCCTTAACTTGAACGCCCGTTCATGGATCATGCCTTGGGGAACAAACGCCCGTTTGCAGTGTCTGAACGCCAGTTTGGCTTGAATGAGTTTTTTTGACTCGGGCTGAACCCATCCAAACGCCAGTTTGGGGGTAATTTGAACGCTAGTTTGGCTAAAAACTCAACTTTCAAAGATCAATGCTTACAAACGCCCGCTTGTTTCGGCAAACGCTAGATCGAGGTAGGCTTGAGTCCAACGCCTGTTTGAGGTAGGGCAAACGCCAGTTTGCCTTGATTTCACTCCAAACTTGACTTTTCCTCACTTTCATGCTAATTTCGAACCACAACCACACTTCTCATTCCAAAACATCGCCTTCCGGGTCCTCGAGTCACCTAAGTCCTGCAATAACAAGTACGAACAAACACCACGCATAATTCCGCAAGACAAAAGTGCACGGAAAAGAGTTAAATATCGTTAAAAAGGCGGAGTTTACTATCGATGTGACAGTTTAACTCCCCGTGCGTATAAATCTCGATATTACTCTCAAACAGGTCTATATTTACCCAAAACATGCCAATAAAGTGATAAACGGGGGTTAAACTGCGCACCAAAGTACAGTAAAGTTGACTCCCATCAGTTCTCATGGCTGAATTTTCCTTAAACTCCCTATTGAGACCTCTCAACTTTCTTTTACACCTCAAAATCTAATCCTACTCTTGGCTTGGACTAACTTTTTAGAGAATGATATTTGACTCAACTCTACAAATCCTCTGATTTCTCCTTCCACTTTTACTTGCTTGTTGTTTATCAAAATTCTTCGACCCTTATTTGCTCGATATGGGTTACACACGAACTCCATATACAATTCGAACTTTTACAAGTGCTTCTTATTCAATTCAGCCACCGGTGTTAAAGGTTTCTTGCTTTACTACATGGTTTTCATCATCCTTGGAGTTAAGTTTATCCAACACGGGCGAATGCTTGTGTTCCTGTGTTTGCCCTTCATGCAAAACAGTTTCCCCTGCTCCAAAAATTCCGAAACTTTTCGTCAAGTTAGTCCACTGTTTTTCCTACAATTTCCCTTTTTACATCAACTCGATAATCATTATGGATTGTTCAGAAAATTCATGTTAATACCTGTTACTCTGTCCAGAAAATCTGCAGCAACACTTTCTCTTCTTCTTCTGTTTTGAATAGGTTAAGCAATTAAAATGACCTTAATTTTTAATATGTTGCAGAAAACACTCTTATCTACAACTTTCCTTTTTGAATTATGTTCATATTCCTTTTCGTTTGATCACAATCTTCAATTCAAATCAGTGTTTGCTAATCTGAAAATTCTGACAGCTTGTGCATTCGGAAAAAATAATTGTTCTTGACCAACTCTTCCTCCTCAAAAAATTCTAATATTTTGCTATCACTTTGGGAACTTCATTATCTAAATCTTTTCTCTTTTCATCGTGCGCAAAATCCTTTTGGTTTGGGCTGCACAAGTGGATAGTATCAGATCTGGAGTAAATATCATACACAATGGCCTAAAGGGAATCCCCGCCTCCTTGACTTAAGGCTAGGTCTAAGGAAGTACTAATAAGTTATGATCTTTATTTCCTAGAAGCTTATCCCCGAAGTTTTATCTTCTCCCAGATTATGTCTCTTAGCAGGATGTATGAAAAGCTAATGTTATGGTTTCTTTTGCAGTATAAACAAGCACCAAGACGCGATCTTCCATCATGCCATGTTTGATGTTCAAATCCTTTCTTGTCCTTCGATCATTCCTTTCCTAGTAAATTACTCCCCATTTAATTCCTCTCTGAGATATTTAATTCAACTAGTCCTTTCCACTTGTTGTCAATGATTACCTCAGAAACATATCCTCTTAAGTCTTTCTTTTGAACAAGTTCATACCTTTATTTTTCTAGCCAAGGAAACAAGTTATCCCTTTTTTTTTTTGCATTATTGCACTCCCACATTTCATTTCAAATTCAATTTGATTAAACAATATAATGTCAAAACATTCTCCTTACTTGTGTTCGTTCTCAGCTTCCCTTCTAAGGGTAGTGCTGATGTTGTAACCTTTTCTCATAATGATGCATGTTCTTTCAAGGTATGCACCCCATCTTTTACCAGTCAGATTTTTATGACTACCATGACATCCATGTTCAATTACTTGTCTTTAAATTTGTGGCAAATTATTCTAACCCAATTCCAGGTAATCTAAGCTTACCAAGGTGTCTTACAAACCCTTTTTGCCGGTCAACATTTGAACTCCAAAATTTTATTAATTTCAATCCAGGTTAATACATCTGGTGCCTTTTCAGCTTTAAATCTCTTTCAGGCCATTTAGAGCCATGAACCACCGGACACACCTTTTGTCATTCCCTCTTCAGTCTTGGAGTTTCTATAACAATTTTGTTACACCAGTCAAAATGTCTGTTCCGTTTTATCCTTTTTATTCCCTCATACGGAATAACCTTGAGCGCTTATTCTTTGGCAGTGTACAATTCCTCTTGAGTAGTGCAACCTTGAACCCTTGAATTTGGCCGTCAATGATCTTTTACACCTCTTTTGGAAGTTTTAATTAATTCTATAAAATCAAACTTTATTTGTCATTTCTTAAGTATCTTTCATCCTTCACTCAAAAGCTTGTCTATCACATAATCCTTTTCAAAACTTTTGATTCTCCTTCACATTACGGTGAGGAAATTTCTGTCCCCTTTAAATCTTGGAATAACCTCTCTTTGACTAATACAAACTTCGACACTTCTTGACAAGTGTTTATTTCATCATGAGACCTTTGGTGTACTCGTTTTGTCTCTATAGCTCCTTCATGTTGAGACTCTTGCTCTCTTATTGATTTCTCAGTTGTGTAGCCTTTTTAGGTGCTCGACCTTGCACTTTTAATTTTGCTGTTGTAGAATGATCCCTTGAAGCATTAATGCGAACTGAGAACCTTCTTAGTTCACCAACATCCATTTTGTTTATCATATCCTTGATGATTAAGGTCACTTGCCAAGTAATCTCAAGTCCAATCTTCTTTTTCCTTCTGCATTAAATGTCTCCAAGACCATAATGTGATGTTTCTCTTAACGTCCCCACTCTTTAAGGGCTTATGTAAAAGCTCGCTATCTCTTTTAAACGGTCTGAGTTCCTTTGCAGACTACCGTATCTTGCAGAATTCCACTTCCTTAAAAGAATTTCATCTACAAGATAGTATTTTTTGCTTTTCTTTTAGTGGTTATCTTTTATACTACGATACAACGCTCATCCTTCAATCTTGAACCAATCTCTTACTTACATCAACCTGGAATCATCTTGTTTTGGTTGTAACCCATGCAACCTCTCTTGTTTTGAAAATTTATTACCTCTACTTCGGCTTACCAAGTTGACTTACCACCTTGGTGCTCAACTTGCCACTTCTCAACTTTTCCGGCTTTTAAAAAAAAAACCAATACCAAAGAAAAATGTAACCGATAATGGTTAAGTCTAAACCAATTGATCGTAAATTCAAACATTTATCTCTCATTGCCTTGTTTGTATCACTTTTCAGCTTTCGTTGTTTCAACATCGGTTCCGTCCTCAGAACTGTTGTCAGATATTTTATAACTCCCTTTTTTTTTGCCAGCATGAGTTCCTTTGGTATAATCGAAACTTCTAAAGGTCACCGCCTCGGAGACCCTTTCCTGAAACACTTCTTACAGAAGTGTTGTGTTTTCTTTAACCTCACCACAAAGATTGGATCAGACAGATAGAGAGAAAGTATGGCACCTGCGTGTTTCTCTCTTCCCGAAAAGTCTCGGAAACCCTCCAGCCAGAATCCTTGCAGTTCTACAACAAGCTTGTTCCGCAGTGAGGGAAGTCAAGATAAAAATAAAGGAGTCAATAGTGCCAAGAGTTGCAGTTCAGTTGGAGGTTTAAGCAATCCTGATTCAGTCAGCAAACAGAAGTAAAGTGAGTTGTACCATTGATTGCAAGATGCGAGGCAGTTAATAAGATCGGAAGAAGCAAGACGAAGATGCGGTTGTTGATAGTTAGAAGTTAGTGGTCGAGATCAAACCAGCCAGTGGTCACGAGTTAGATGAATGTAGCAACCTTCAGCGTCAAAGGTCGGCTTCGTGTTCCAGATTTGGATGATTTGAAGATGACAGTGGTGGATGAAGGCCATACGATAGCAACTGCAGTTCTCCCCGGAGCAACTAGGATGTGTAGAGAGTTGAAACGGCACTGCCGGCCACCTTCTGTGAAGATAGAGATAGCAGAGTTGCCTATAACACCAGTTAACACGCCAACATCTAGAAGTCACCATTTAAGGCTCTGTATGGAAGGAAGTTTAGAACGCCAGTCATCTGGGATGAGCATAACAGTAACAAACTACAAGACCAGAGTGGGTACAACAAGCCAGAAAGAATGCTAAAGTGGACCGTCGCAACCTCGAGATGGCCCGAGACATGCAGAAGAGTTGGGAAGATGGAATAAGAAGACTGTTAGAGTTTGAAGTTGGAGATAGAACGCATCTAAAGGCGTCCTCAACGAGAGAAGAAAGATGGCTTGGGCAGACATGCAAGATAAGCCCTGGATATGAAGCCTCTTACGTGATAGTGGCTAAATAAGGACCTTTAGCTTATCCAAGTGGAGTTACCAAAATCCCGTCATGGGTGTATGACATTCTACATGTGACATTGATAAAAAAATGGTTAGCCGATGTTGATGTCAGTCAAGCTTCGACCTTGAAATGGTTGAAGAGACCTTGACCTATGTGGAAGAATCAAGTGCACTTCAGAGTGGAAGAAGAAGAAAGCTAAGAAGGAAGACGTACAACTAGCCCTGGGTCATTGAAGCAGTCACACCGACTGAGGCAACATGAGTTACAGAAGACGAGGCGTTTGTGAAGTTCCAGAGTTCAAGTACCTCCCAGTTATGTTCAGTTTCAAGGACGAAACTTGATTTATGGGAGGAGGGATGTAACACCCCGAATTTTCAGAAAGGGTAAAATGGTAATTGGGTATGTGTACTATGACCTAATTATTATTTAACCAATTTATTTAATTAAAGAGGATTTAGTTATTTATTTGTATGGATTTTAATTAATGGGTATAAAAGGGAACCGTTACCTAAATTACTCATTAGCATAGTTATCAGACCCGGCCCGGCCCGGCGGTCGAACCGGTGACCCGGGCCGGGTCAAGCATTCGACCGTTTAAGAAAGTGAACCGTTCTGACCCGTCCAACCCGGCGGTCGGACCGGTCGACCCGGCGGTTGAACCGGTCGACCCGGTGGTCGGACCGTCAACCCGGAGAACCGGGCGGTTTTCCATCAGACCAGTTTTTTTTTTTTTTTTTTTTTTTTTTTTTTTTGTCATCAGGATTTCATTCACCCTCAACCTGTTCTAAAAAAGATTCAGTTCTAAATAGTATAAATCTCAAAACATCGATCAAATTTTGTCAAAAAAAAGAAGAACATCGAGCAGATCTCTCACCAAAAAAAAATCGAGCAGCAGTATGAATTATTTTTTTGTTTTTCAGGAAATAATTATTGGTATTTAGGGGTATTTGAACTTTTTTTACGGCCGAAAACTTGAAGTGAAGATAATGAGCGTGTTTTCATCATATATTGAATGTATTGCTGTGTTTTTTACGAATGTATGAAATTGTAGCAGTAGCTACAATACTTACCTAAAGAAAATACTAATTATTTGCGCTTTAACTTGCACAACAGATAATCATTTGAGCATTTAATGTTATCTAATTTGTAATTGTGTTTGTTGGAGTATTTTGAAAATAGTTATGGTTGTCATATTTTATTTTATATTTACGTTTTGAATATTCAGTTATATTTTTTAAGTATATGATGTGACCCACCGGTTGAACCACCGACCCGGTCACCCGGTGTCTTTTCCGGGTCAATGACCGGGCCGGGTCTGATAACTATGCTCATTAGTTGTTACACGGCAATTTCTTTTCTGCAAATTGAAGAAGGTCGACGCTGTACAAGAAAAAAAAAAGGTTCGGACGCTGTTTTCCAAATTTGAGGTTTAACGGTTGATTTTCGGTGCAGACCATAGTAGAAGAAATTGATCACCGCAATGAGGCGATCATTTCGATACTAACCATTCTTTTTTCGGTATGTTTTCCCTTTCTAGCCTTAATTATAGATCCGTTCGTTCTTGAGAAAATCTGATTCTTTTTTTTTTGGTTAATTAGAGGATTGGCTAACCGTAGGTTGTCGTTTAATTATCGTAGAATATTCGTAGAGGTGTTGGTTCGAGGTTTCAAGACTTTTCTTTCAAGATTTTTCAATCGAATTCGCCTTTGAAATATCAAAGGTAAGGGGTGTTCTTAAACGGATAAATGGGTATTCAACCGTATTTAGTTATATTATTATTGATGTTACATTGTTTATCTGTTGTCTAAATTTGTGTCTTTTTTAAATATAGTTTTTTTTTTCGTTGACTCTGATTGCATAGCCATAGCAGTGCTTGGGTAGTTGCAGGTACTGGAGGCCTTTTTTTTCCACAATCGACGAAAGCATTCATTAATAAAATATTAATTCGTACAAAGCCAAATCGGATTACACCCATGCCAATAAACGCCTACATCTGATTTAAAAGAAAAAGCAGCAAGTTTATGAGCAAACTCATTGCTTTCTCTTTCAGTGTACAAAATGTGGCATGAAACAAAACGCGAAATGAACGACCTAATATCATCTAGAACAACTATAGAATCATCTAGAGCCTGAGCCTCCGCAGCAAAGACGGAATTGGCCACGGATCTCAGGAAAGATTCCGTAACCAGCAAGGCAAGATTCCGGCTTCCAGGTTGCATCGACAAAGGCCCTAATCCCGCATGGAGAAGGGTCTGTACGCTGCAAGACAGGAGAGGAGGAAATAATATTAGAATCTACCCTCTCCTCACATTGTGCTTGCTCAAAGTCTAACCACGCCTCATTAGCATACTTAGCAGTACTCTCTGGGGGCCAAAACAAGATAAAATAAGAGTACATGGTGGGTTTCGAAATATCAGGAAGAATATATATATATAGTAAGAGGGATGCAACTGTGTATGTTAACGGATGAAAAAAAAAGATTAAAAAAAAAAGAAGAGGGAAAAGGGTATGCTGCCTGAAAGCCCTTTTTATATATTAATACTAGGAAAAGTGGCAACTCGTGCTCCGCACGATTTTTGGCCCAGTTTGTAGTTATGCACCACAATGTAATATATGTACCCAATTGGAATAAGGTGGAATAACACATAAGTAAATTGATAAGAAGAGGCATACGTAAATTACATCACATTCCCAACATATTTATATGATACATGCAAACATTGCTTATTTTATTCTTACAGCAAAAGCACCATCTGCAGTCTATGGAGGTTACTTCATAGCCTTGTTTTCTAAAAAGGCTGAAATAAATAGAGGCTAGACAAGTTGCACATATTATTGTGCATTAATCAAATTATGATGTATTGATTAATGGTACACAATATTATGCAATTGTTCCTCTGAAACAAAACAAAAGGTTCCCTAAAACCTGCATCAGCAAGTAGTCTTTTCCTTATTCTTGTTCTTTTTTACTGGGCTGGTCACTTCCCTGGGAGCTATTAAAGACTCAGGTGCTTTTTCCTCAACAGTCACAGTACATGCTTCTGGTATTGGAGCAGAAGTACTTGTGCAAACAGCATCAGCTGGGAACAAACTCCTTTTCATGCCTCATCGCTCGATCTCCGCCAAATTGCTCAAAGATTGTCTTCTCGTCACTCGTCTGAATTCTTTTGGTACTTAGGGTGAAGAAATCATCACATACGACTTCGCTTTGCCAAGGAACAGTCAGATGCGATATCATCAAGCGTTATGGCTGAAGAACCAGCAATATCTTCATGTGGAATGAGCCTGGTAGATGGATACAAATCTTCATAAGCATACAATTTCACAATTGGAAAAGTTCGCATGTTCACTCCTCTGACCAGCCTATCATAAAGTTTTATGAAACACAACACATGCTTATCTTCAAGAGCTGCTTTTATTGTAGCCTCAAGCAAAGGGTGCTGCATGATAGTATAAAAAACTGCAGGTTAGGGAAACCATTATGCAAACAGGACACTGAACAGCATTCTTGTCTCATACATTAGTCTTATTATACTGTACGTTTTAGCTACTTACTGCCATATTTTGTTGCTCAAGTTGTACTGCATCACATCCAAGCAACATTTCAGCATCAGGGGTATACACATCAACAGGGAGCTGGCCAGATTCATCTGTCAATAGCACCTCAAAGTGGCACCTGTGTCGATGAATATCTATTAGTATACAACTATACATGTAGGTAAATGAGTGAGAGAAGAGAAACTGTTATTCAATTCCCTTTTTATGTAGTTGTACCTGTATTTGATCACGATATTCTCTTCACATAAAACACACCACTGTTCCCAACCTTCTTCAGCATTCATGTTCCTGTTACAACTGGGACATGAAGGGAACCAAAAGCTCCTTTGGCCTAAAACAAGCCTGATTTGTCCAGCCACCCAACATGTCTTGAGCTGTGTTCAAATTCTAAATCTGATCAGAAAACTGGTGCACCATTAAAGAAAATATATGCATAGTTAGGTGGAACAAGATTTTAACGTATCAATGGAACCAATAGCCATCTGAATTGGTAAGAGATCTGCAATCTGTGGTGTTTCCAGAAACATTGCAGGATCTCGGTACTTTCTGGCATCCACCAACTGCACAATTTCACCAGTATGGTCTTTGTACCTAATGTGAAAACACTTTTAGATCAAGCCGGAAAATATAGATGCCTACACGATGAGGCAGGCATAAAAACTTGCAAAATGGGCTGCATTCAGACATATTAATACTCTGAACTAATTAAAAAGTAACTCCAAGACATAGACAGTAATCATACCATTGTTTC
Source organism: Gentiana macrophylla (assembly GCA_026214975.1). Classification (NCBI taxonomy): domain Eukaryota; kingdom Viridiplantae; phylum Streptophyta; class Magnoliopsida; order Gentianales; family Gentianaceae; genus Gentiana; species Gentiana macrophylla. Next base: position 49,440,377 of record CM047814.1, read on the forward strand.
AGCGGAACATTTTCAGATATTGGTCGATCTTGAAGGAACATTTCCGTGTGCCTGGACGGCAATGAAATGCCTATAGATAAAATAGATTATACGGTAAGTTCAATGCTGTATATCTAAACATACATAACAGGTCATTTTCATGTATTTTTTCCACCAGTTGCAAAACATAAGAGTAACAGATACATGGTTAATCACAGGTACTAAAAACATATTCCAATTCCTTGAACATATATAATGGGAAAATGCCATATGAAACATGAAGAGCATTACCATTGAACATAGTGACTCTGACGTTTTCAACAATCAACAGTGGAGGATTCTGCATGCTATGCTGAAGGTCAATGCTGACATGTTCTGTTCCATACTTCTATGTCTTTAGCACGATAGGCTTTTCCCTATGATCATTTTATAATCTATAATTAATATTGTAAAGGGAGTCTGGTAGGAACCAATACATGGAGTATACCGAACAGATTATTAGCTCCTCCGTAGACTAATAGCAGGTAGAGGAAACCAATGCATGAGTTAAACATAATTTTGTTTTCAGGATCTTTATTGCATCTTCAGTGACATTGTTTGTATGAATACCACTTATATTATTCTCAGAAATAATCTTTGAATCGAAATTGAAGTAGTTTAAAAGCTGAAGAAAAGTATTCGTCTTACTCATCGTTGACCAGAATGTAATCTCTCGACCAAAGACCTTGCTTAACAAATTTTATGGGAAAGCTTTTCAGTACCAAAGCTTTCACCGCTGCATGGAAAAGGGAAATATTTTATAATCAGTTAGTTAAATGGAAAGTTTTAAGAAGGTTTTTGTAAAGAAATAAAGAGGAACTTACTGATATCAGTATCTCGGTCAGCATCTCTACCAAACTCAACAAATGGTGTCAGATTAAAGTGGTATGACAGATTCATCAGAACATCATCTATAATGGGCTGAACCGGTGTCGAACTGCTAAGACACCACGTGTATAAGTATTCCCCAACCTGATATTCAGGTTTTGTCCGGCGAACGGATGCATTGGATATGTAATATCGCTTGTATGGAAGCAAAATTCGTTCAAAGAAAGCCACATCATCACCAAACAGGATAGCAGGAATTTTAGTGCCCTGTTTAAGAATAAGAAACACAGTGAGTATCATGGAAATGCACTGCGAAATGAATTTTTAAAAGCAGTAAAATTGGTTGTGGGATCACATACTGTCATATCAGTCAGCCAATAGTTGCGATATATGGTTGGATTAACAACCGATCTACTTGTTTCGACAGCTCGCCTTTCAAGAACCTGTATTAATACAGTCCAGTTGGTTTTCATATTAGGGACCTCAACAGCAGTGTACATCAATCGTTGATTCCGCCCCTTAATCCATAACAGGAAAAGCATCAACAGAACGAATTATTGTTAGCACATTTATTGTATAAATACTGTTTGTGGAGGAATGCATATGTAAATCAGACAGGCAAAATTTCAAGAATGAATGTACAATGGTTAACGAACCTAGGGGAAAATCAAATTGAATTACATATTTTTTTTCTAATATTTCTTTGAAGACTACGTTTTTTGTATTGTCTATGGTGTGCTTATCAAAGTAAGATGGATTGATCAAAACTCTGACATAAGTCGCTTTTTTAGCCCTAGATAAAGCGACATATAATTGGCCGTGAGAAAAGTGTTTGTCCTTGCGCTTTATTAATTGTCATAGCAAAGAAAAGTCTTATTGGAAACTGTATCCGTCTATAAGGAACAAGATAATACTCTTCATTGGTTGGTTGAAGAGGTATTCTATGAATGAACACATGCTTCCCTGCGAAATCACCGTTTTGAATTTCAGCATGTATAACTTTCTGTTTTAAGCTGCGGCATATTAATCTAGTTCCATTACAAAGGCCCTCACTTGGATCAAGATTTCTTAATAATACAATTGGTGCATTAATTTTTAAATGTAGCCTATGTGGTGGTAAGCCATTTGGTGAGAGAGAATTTAAAAGATACTCATACTGTGCTTGATCTGATACATTAAGTGTTTCATCGTAACTTAGATATGCATATGAACTTCTTGGAAATTTGTTGATCATAAGTTCATTCACCTCATCGACAAACTGATTTTTGGTTGTTAAAATGGCTGTATTAATGTTCTGGCTCACTGTTGGCATACATGATTCAATATTTGGGTAAACAAAATCTATTAATTTGTCCACACCATCCTCTATAGTTTTGTGTGCTATTACTATTGAATTTGGGAGCCTAATATTTTCAGCATCGGCTGTATGGAAAGAACCATTTCCTATTTTCAGTAGAAATTCTGTAAAGGTTGGATCTAATGCAGCTCTAACATTTTCGGTAAGTTTAAACTGTATTAACTTAGGCCATAATGGAGAACTTATCAATGATGCATTGATAGTTTCATTTTTGGTACCGTTTGACACTATGGGAAGTGTTTGCCTAAAATCGCCTCCAAGAACTACAACTTTACCTCCAAATAATTCCTTCGAATCAAGTATGTCTTTCAGCAAACAATCTAACATTTCAATAGCCTTACGCTTACACATTGGTGCCTCATCCCAGATAATTAATTTGCATTCTCTAATCAGGCATGCCAACGTAGATTGTTTGTTTACTTTACACGTACCTATTTCTGGCAGGTCTATTGGTATTTTGAATCTAGAATGTGCTGTTCTACCACCCGGTAACAAAGAAGCAGCTATTCCAGAAGTAGCATTAGTTAATGCTATATTGTTTTTTGATCTAAAGGTAGCCAACAAAGCCTTATATAAAAAAGTCTTACCAGTACCGCTCGGACCATCTATAAAAAAGGAACAATGTTTATTCATCGTTATTGCATCCATTATGGTTGTGTAGGCTTTATTTGTTTAGCGTTTAGTAGATTTACTGATTGTATGTCATATTCACTAACCACTATACCTTTCTCGGCTTTTAATTCTCTGCTGAATTCTGGTAGCTTTTCTAAAGGGCATGAAGCGGGTACAATATCATATAACGCTTTATCTTTACCCATTGAACGCAAGAAAACATTGATCTGCTATAAGATAGCAATTCTAATCGCTAAAGGAGAAAGATCAGCCGATTTAACATAATCTTCCGACATTTCTTTTTCAAACTGCTCCCATAATTTTTTGGGTTCATTTGGGCATGAGTAAACTAAAAGGGTAGCAAACAAGCGCCTCAATTCGTATGGCATCGAAAAAGCACATGCCTCTTGCATGCATTTTTCCAGGCTGTCATCTAATTCTAAAAAGCCATGACTCAAAGCTGAATCCCGAAAAGTTTCAAACAAGTTATTGTTATGAGTTTTCAGATCTTGAAAAGATTTTGGACACCTTACCTTTGATAACAAAAGTCGTAAAAAGTAGCGTTCGCCTTCATTAGGCTGTACAATAACTATTCTACCTACTGAATTACCGCGCTGCCTAAACTTCCACATTTTTTATCATTCAGCCAAACAAAATAGTCAGGAAAGTCAGTGTATGTACAGTTTAAGTCTTGAGCTTTTTTACTATGTGTATTCATGTAGAAATACTCAGTCAACATTGTTTTTCTAGCAAAACTATTTTGTAATAAATCAGTAATTTTCTGTTTTTTGTTAAATGTAATCGGTTGATGATTTGTTAGGTGAACCTATAAATGAATAACTGGAGGTTTTATTTCACCCATTGTAAACCTAAATATTCTCCACAATGCCTCTGGAGCAGCCACCCATTGGGTAGAGGCATACTCTTTAATCTCATCTATATATTCATTATTACTACTATCACTAACATTATACATAACCTTATCATTTCCTTTACAAACATATTTGTATATGTATTTAACTGCACTAATGCTGGAGCATATTTCTACATTTATGTGACAATCATATTTAGCTAATAAATAAGGATTGTAAGGCACTACCCATCTATTATCTAGCGAAACATTTCTGACCTTAACTTTCTGGCCAGCATCTCTACGTCTATACGTAGGGTATGAATCAGATGTGTTAAGAGTTTCATCACAGAAAAGTTTGGGGTATGAACTCCAACATTTTCTAGTTCGTTTCATACAAACGTTTTCAGGGTTAGCTTGTCCACAAGGGCCATGTAACATGTGTTTAATGACCAAATAGTGCAAGTGAGGATTTTTTTGATTTATCAGGCAATTCCGCGCAAACAATCTTATCAAACTCTTCAGGCCTAAAAAGTTTAAACTAGGGTTTTAATATTAAAAGCAGATGCGCATGTGGCAAGCGCCTCTTTTGAAACTCGATAACATAGGTATATGCAACAACCTGACCAAAAATATTCTTTTTAAAAAGGTCCATTTTTAGTTCTTCAAGCTTACCATGGAATGTTCTAACTGCTAAATCTGGTCTGTCTTGGGTTTGCTCCCCTTTTAGTAAGTGCAGTTTAATTTCTGGCCAGTTTGGATTACAGGTCATTGTTATAAACAAATCTGGCTTTCCATATTTTTTAACCAAAGTCATAGCGTCTAAATATTTTCGAATCATATGTCTTGGACCACCAATAAAAGATGCTGGCAGTATAATTCTATAACCAACTTGTGCACACTGACTTTCACCTGACGCCATTGCATCAGCAAGGCCTTGTAAGTAATCGCTTCTTATACTATCTTGTTGAGAACTAAACCAATCTAATCTTTGCGTTTCCATCTTAACAAACATGTCTACACAATATTGTTGAAACAATCTACCAAAATGTAATATGTTTGATTCATCTTTATCCCTAATCTGAAATTTGTACGCATAGTACTCGCGGACCGAAATGTTGGAGGAATCATTATCACGTAAACCGACAACTGGAGGGAAAACAGACATTAATGAAAATAAATTAGGAAGAGGCAGGAAAGCAACTCCATGTATAATCCTAATAACAGTTCACCTATACATACCTTCTTCTTCATTTTCCAAAAGCTCATCAACATTTACTGCCCTAGATGGGTGAATCCCTTCAACTATTTCTAGCATTCTTTGACGCTTCCATTTGCCTATATTGCTATCCCTTTTATGAATTCCTTGATGCCATCCAATATCCCCGTATGGAAACATTAAAGGATATTGCAAAGGATCGTAACAACCATAGTAGTATCGAATGATACATGGCTGGTCAGTATGGGTATAAACATGAATATGTCTTTCTCTAGATGCACCTACATCATCTGGAAGATCAACTATAACAGCCACTTGTGAAACTGTTGGCTTGTTGTACACCCTCTGATCTATTGTGGGGTTACAAAATAAAAGTATCTCTTTTTCAGCTAGGTTATCATATTCTTTCAAAGCTCTAAAAAACTTGGCATATGGATTTTTGTATAACACCAACATAAGCTGGCAAACAACATTTTCTAACAAGCGCGGACAGCTTTCTATTCTGCACGGAATTTCATTTTCAGTATCATGAAAGTAAAACTGCAAATTTTTTAGCTGATCATCGCTTGCATTCAAACCATTTATAAAATGGTATAACTGTCATTGGACCCTAAATGTGTACACGCCTTTATTTCTTTTTGAAAGTTCTTTATCATATCGAACGCCTAAAGACGTAAATGCAAAGTGATTATTATAAGTGCGTACACAATTTTGAAACGTTTTACTCTCTTGGTCCTGGCCCAATAAGAGGTTTTTCACAACAGTAGGTTGTATATTTGCTGCTAAGACTCATCGCACTTCTAGACAACAAAAATTGTCTCGTCTCTACGAGCCATTTTTTTGGCCTCACAATAAGTACAGTCAGGCTGGCTGGTCAAAACAGATGCCTGGTTTGGTATGCAGGTTTTAATAGACCTGTCTTTTAAAGGCAAAGCATTCAACTTTGGTTCATCTGATGCAGCATGTAAAGGCCTTATCTTAACAGTCAGCCTTTTTTTCCCCTCAGGGCATGAGGTCTTAATCGCCATTCGTAACCGTTTTTGTTTTAATCGTAATATCACAGCCTGCCTATATTTTTTGGTTGCTAACCAATTGTCAACCCCTTGTACATGATCAGTTTGCAGATTTGTTCTAAGCTGCCCTTCAGGACCGGCCCCTAAAGCTGTAACATGAGATGACTGGAAATCTGCGACTGGAATTTCAGAAGCAGAAGGGGAGCATTCAACTGCAGCTAGTCTACTATCCTCAGGCTGTGTGCATGCAGAGCCTGTAACTATGCCTATACACATACCAGGACGTGGCTTTGCTATGCCCTTAGTTCTTATTGGCTAGACAGTGGATAATAAACTCTAGCACATACACTATACGTGGTAAAGTATAGGTTGATCCTACTATAGCAAATCTACCAGACTTATCGACAGGCCAGAAATAGGCTTAAAGCACAGCATAAGTATTATAAACCAAATATAGAAAGCAGTCATTTACTTAACAATACATACCTGAGAACCCGAGGCTAAGCTTGTCCTCATCCCAGGTGGAGTACCCTTCCCAGCCATAATAAGTGACATGGCAAAAGGAGGTAAAAAGTAGCAGGTTAGTATATAATAGAATAGGCACAGACAACACCACAAGGTATTGTAAAGCAATAATGAATTTATATGTAAACGTGAAACAAAGTCGGTGCTTTGCAAGATGTGTCGAAAAGATCAAAACAGGTGGTTGGTAAGAATTGGCCAACTTAAACAGACAATTTGATTCAGCAAGCAGGCGGGTCACTAAATAGATAATCAAATTTGCTTTGGTGATAACTAATATTCAAGTGCTGATGATAAGGCTCAAGGTGATAAATAAGAGCAGGATCAAACAAACAGATTATGATCAATTCAAGTTGAATCCACACCTTTTAACCAAATTGCAATCATAGCTTAGAGAATAACTCTAGATTATATATGTATACAATAATCTAATTTATTAAAAACAATTTGCATGCTTGTTTAATACAACTGAGACTTATAGTAACCATATAAAAAGCGTTTCATAAGGATTGATCTTGTGCAAAGAAACAACAGGTTCTAATTCTCAAACAAATCTCGATACAAAAGACAACTCAAGTGCAATTTGATTAACAGATCAGTGACTGCAGATAATACAAAAGCAGTGCAAATACAAATCAGTCAAGGGTTCAAAATACAGTAGGGTTTAATACAATTTCAGACTACAAGACTGATTCACAACTTCAGCCTTATGTACAAGTTCCAGCACTAATAACTTTTAACTAAAATACTGAACCTTCAACTGAATGCTAAATTGATAAACACACCTAAACAGGTAAGTTTATCATAACAGAATTCAAGGCCGAGTACAAGGGGTTCAGCCAAAAAGGTCTTATATAACAGATTATTACAAAAAGCAGTCAAAGCCCTATTACATAACGTTCAGAATTTCAGAAAATAATCCAAGACTGATACAATCAGCAAGATCACCAAAAATAACTCAACACTTTGGATCACAGGAGCAGCAAGTTACACAGGTATCAGATTAGATTCAACAGGGCAAAGGCAGAAGGCAGATCACAAAATGCTTATGCTTCAGAATGCAGCAGACTCAGGGAAGTGTAGCTTAGTGAAGGTGAATGAACAACAGGTCTAGCAACAGAACAAGTTCTGGTTTGTACAAGAGAGCAAGGCAGTCAAAAGATAGCAGATTCTCAGATTGAACACTTTCACACAGAGCCAAGCATAAAGGTCAAAAATAGTAACCAAGGAAACAAACGCATGACATTGCTAGTCATAGTGTAAGCAGTGCAGAATTCTAAGGCCAAGATAACATTTTAACTAACTACTGTATATAAAGCCAGAGAAGCCATATTAGGATGAAACACATCACTCTCACCAAAGAAAATGGAAAAGCATATACCTGACTATACACAAAACAATATTGAACTTTTATAAAAACCACCACCCAGCAATATTAAAAAAGCCTCTGAAAGTAAATTATTAGACATAACAGCCTCAAGATTCCTACTGTGTATCTATCACCTGTGTTTTTTCCCCCCTACACTCAATTAGCATCCTTAGACAACCACTTACAGAAGGCTGAAACCAGAAAACCAACACAGAAACAATAGGCAAAACCCAGAGACCACAGCCTGAGGATATGAAATGCAAGACAGGCATATCTAAGATCCTTGACACATTTCAAAGCATGGATTTAAAGTATGCAAAAGCCTTCACAGAGTGAAACCAAAAGACTCATACATTAAAATTGTAAACCAGCAATCTAACATACTATCTTGAGGGTCATAGCTTGCAACTGAAGACATCAAGACAATAAAATTCAAACAACCAAAGCCTACACGTGACCTGAACCTAAATTCAAAAGCAAATGTACATGCTAGCTCAAATCCAATACAGTAGCATATAATTCAAGCATGAAACAAACACATGCACCAGCATTCTGCACACCTGAATTATCGAACAAAGGTTTTTTTTCGACTCAGAAGAACACCCAGAACAGTTTGAAGTGCTGAGCGAGCTTCAAACAATGTTTCTTTTTAAAGAGGCAAATTTTCCACTGCAGGACAGTTAAATCCAAGCGGAAATTGTTGTTACTCATTTTAAAACAATAAAAATTGTACCTGCACACCCAATTTCTTTTCTAGGTCATAGCATGCATCATTGAATCTAGGGTAGATCTGGCATTCCATCACCTGATCCTCTACCCTCACCTAATCGCCAAGAAAATTGCCACCCTTGCACCATCCTCCTTCGATCTGGACCATATACCTTCTGCAGCAGTGCAGCAAGCCACCAAATCCCATACTTTCCCACCTTCTCCGTCTGTATACCGGACAGTTGAAATGATGGAGGGGAGGAAAAACGCGATCCGATTCAACCACCCCTTTTTTTTTTTCCCCTTTCCGTTTTCCTTTTTCTGATAGAACATAACCCCTTTTCCCTATTTTTTTATTCTTATTGCTTTTTGATATTATTATATTCTATATATATCTTATATATATATATATATATATTATATCTTGTATTAGATCTCTCATGTATATATATATATATATATATATATATATATATATATATATATATATATATATATATACATTACTCTGTATATCTTATTTTATGTCACTATACAATATAAACATAGAAACATACATCTATATAATAGTACAATACCATGCATATTTATACGGAAAGAATTAAAAATTATCTCCCCGTTAAAAATTCTAGCAAACATTCCGAAACACTCGAACTTCTATGGAACATGAATTACCACAGCGGTACGTGTAAATTAAACGGTAAATTCAGAGTACCTGAATAGCGGAAGAAATCATCAGGATCGTTTTCCTACATCCATTGTTACTCGACTACGTCTCTGTTTTTCTGTTGATGAGAGGATTCCGACATCTCTCTCCTTGCCTACAACCGTTATGTGTTGGTTTCTTTCGTATGCTTTATGATGGAGTAAAGCATTGCTTTTATAGGCGGAGAGAGGGCCGAAATCCGAATGACCTAGGATTTAGCTTTAATCTCGGCCGTCCATCAAAGCCGAGTTTTAATCGGATTAAAACTCCTTATAAATAACCAATAATTAATAAATAGCATATTTTCTAGGGAAAACGAATTTCCTATAAGACCATTATTATGGGGAAGAAAATTACACGGGATCAATTAATGACCGACATAATTTTTCTTACATTCTCCCACTTGGTCGATAGGAATATTCATTAATGTTTTCCTTAAGGATCATAAGGCGCGCGTTATATGCTAAAAATTTCCTTTAGTCGGTTAGCGTAAGTGTCATCATTAATCTAGCTGTCAATGCGAGTCATAGCGGTTACACATCATTCTGCAACATGCTTCCTTCTATGCACCACAACATTTACAACTGTCTTAACATGACCATAAGCGGAGATTACATAAACGGTCCCATTATGTCTTTGCAAGAGACAATATATGTTATAATATATTCATTCGTAAGGTGTGTACACAATGGAAAACAGAAAACAATAATGATGTAGAAGAGTGACATTAAGAGCTCCACAAATGTCAAACATAAGTATAAATAAATGGCAGAACATGATAATTAGGAGCTATCCTTAAGACTCATTCTTTCAGTGTCTCTCTGTTATGTCTTGGGGTTGTCCTTTCGTAAATATTTCTGCAACCATAAGATTTGTCAATTTGTGTTTAATGACAAACAATTATCTTCTAACATCTTGCTTCAGTAATTGATATTTAAGGTCCATGTGTTTTGGTCCCTTAGATATCATGTCAAGCTTAGAGGATCCATGTCCCCTAGATTGCAGCCTCATAACATGCCACGCACTCTACTTTCATGGTGGATGAGTATGACAACTATGACTTCTGGCTTTTCCATGATACGGCACCTCCGTTTAGAAGATACACGTAGCCAAGAGTACAAAGTCTAGTGTTAGTTTATCCTCCAAAATCCGAGTCTGAATAACCAGTCACATGTAGGTGTCCTGATTTTCAGTATGTGAGCATGTAATTCCCGTTCCTTTAAGTATCTCAGTACTTTCTTAGCAGCTTTCCAGTGAGACATTCTTGGATTGCTTTGATATGTACCCAGCATGCCAACAACATGACTAATGTCAGGTCTTGTACAAACCTGTACATACTATAAACTCTCTACAAGAGAAGCATAAGGATGTTTTTCCATTTCTTTACGTTCCAACTCATTCTGCGGAATAATATTAGAACAATAATGGAAGGACATGTCATCATGCCAAATCTTTCCAAAACTTTATCAATATAGGCTTTTGAGACAATCCTAAATATTAAGTGCCCTATCACGGAATATTTCTATCCCTAACACATAGGAAGCCCCGCTTAAGTCTTTCATTTCAAAGTTCTTGAAGAGATTGGCCTTGGTTTCATGTAATACACCAAGATCACTGCTGGCCAATGATAGATCACGAATATACAGAATCAAAAATATGAACATACTCCCACTGATCTTGAGGTATATGCAAGGGTCGATTGTGCTCTCATTGAAACCGAAAACAGTAATGGTTTCATGAAACTTTAAGTACCATTGCCTCGAAGCTTGTTTCAGTCCATATATTGATTTCTTAACTTGCAGACCATGTCTTCATGACCGTCAACAATGAAATCTTTAGGCTGACGCATATAGACTTTTTCTTTCAAGTCTACATCTAGAAAGACTGTTTTCATATCCACCTATTGTAACTCGAGATCATAATGAGCTACTAGTTCCATGATAATTCTAAATGAGTCTATCACGGGATGTAAGGGAAATGTCTCTTTATAATCAATGCCTTCTTTCTGATTGAAACCTTTGGCAACAAGTCGGCTTTATATCATTCAATATTACCATTACAGTCGTGCTTAGTCTTGAAGACCCATTTATAGCCAACTGGTTTGTGTCCTGAAGGTAATTGAACGACTTCCCATACTTGATTTTCATCCATAGATTTCAATTCATCTTTCATGGCATCAATCCACTTACTAGAATTAACTTCCTTAACGGCTTGTGAAAACGAAACCGGATCTTTACTTGTCCCTTGATCATATTCTACTTAATGATAAAGCATATAATCATCCGGAATAACAGATCTCCTTTGTATTTGAGATCTTCTTAATGCTGGTTCTTGTGGTGCTTCATTACTATTTTCATTGGCGATGATCTCATCATGGAGTTATTGATCATTTATTGGATTTTCTTCATTGTTCGACGGTTCAACAATGGAGAGATTCCCAATACTTTTCGGAATAGGGTTCAAAGGGACGGGTACCCTTATTTCCTTTATGATCACATCACGAATTTTATCACTCCCACTGATTTCGCCATTCTTGTAGAATATAGCATTACCGGTTTCATCAATTCTCATAATATGGTTAGGACAATAAAACCTATATCCTTTGGATTTTTCTGGGTAACCTTGAAGTAACCACTATCTGTTCTAAATCCAATTTCTTTACTTGTGGATTGTAAATTCTAGCCTCAGCTGGACATCCCCATATTTGGAGATGCTTCATATTGGTTTTCCACCATTTCCACAGTTCAAAAGCTGTCTTTGGAACTGCCTTACTGAGAATCCTATTTTAAATAAAACCAGCTGTGCGTAAAGCTTCCATCCACAATGATATAGGTAAGTCAGCATGACTCATCATAAATCTAACCATTTTCATATACGTATGATTCCACCTTTCTGCTACCATTCTGCCATAGAGATCCAGGCATTGTGTATTGAGCAATAATTACCTGCTTTGGGGAATATTTGCAAAAGGTCCAGGATGTTGTCCTGCTTCGTCATACCTTTCCTAAAATTCACCACCTCTATCCGACTTTGTGATTTTCACTTTTATATCTTGTTGTCTCTCGACTTTAGTTATGAACATTTGTAAAGTGTCCACGGATTGAGATTTATCATGCAACAAGTATATATAACAATAACATGAATAATCATCAATAAAGGTGATAAAATACTTTCCTCTTCCAAAGGTGGGAGCATCAAAGGTCCATAAACGTCTATGTATTATTTCAAGAAGCTGGGTACTTCTTGTGGCTAAATTGAGATACAAAATATTTAATGAGGCTAATTTAAACAACACTTACATAAGAGTAGAGTATAGACAAGAAAATAAGGTGCTCCTGTGGGTAGTCACCATAAATTCTTCACATAATGTCGTGATACTCACACATAATTGAGTGATATTTTTATAAAGAAGACGAACAAGGTATCTGTGGATATCCTTGATCTTCATAATATACACACTATAATTCTTTATGTTGTAATGATAAGATGAGTTTTCAGCAAAAGTGGTATTAAGATAAGTTTAATAAAAGGGCTACACTTAAAAGCTAACAACTTAATACAGCATAAAAGTTTCTTATACCAACTAACTAGGGTCAAATACCAATGTAATCCTTAATTTGACATATCCCGTTATTTAAACCATTTGTCAATTTAACTGAATATCGATAAAATTTTCATTCACTTCACATAATGTGATAAAACATTCATGCATCATCATGTTAGGCTGCTGTGGCAATACCCAACATTTGACACCATTGACATTCAAGTATCGGCAATCATACAGAGGTCAACTAAACATTATGTTGACATAAACATATGCAATGTAATACTTAAAGATTGTTCCATGTCTATTGCCTTTCTAAACTTACAAAACAAATATGTCACGATCTAATCACTTAACATAATGTGAGTAGTCTTTATATGTCAAGAATTTGAGCTGTTGTGGCAATACTCTAAACTTGACACATATTCATATTCTTTGAAATAATTCAATAATTTAGGCCAATTCGCCAAAACTTTATGATATGTCAAAACTTTTATTATGAACCAAATATCAACAAAAAAAATCTATAATTTGCACTTTAATGATATTCAGTCACTTTATCAATATGCGACTTTGTTGCTTCAGATGTAATAACTTAATCATTAACAATAAATGATTAAACACATAATATGTGACAACTAATATTCTAAAGAATAGTCCTTCCAGTTCATCACAAAGGTTGCGTCATCATGGTAGACAAATTATAACTAAAAGCAAACTAAATTGCTAACAATTATGAAAAATACAAACGTTACAACTCACTTATTTCATGTGACTTGTTCTTCATGCATGTGTCATTGACTGGCACCCTGAATAGCGGAAGAAATCACCAGGATCGTTTCCCTGCATCCATTGTTACTCGACTACGTCTCTGTTGTTGCCGTCTTGATGAGAGGATTCCGACATCTCTCTCCTTGCCTACAACCGTTATGTGTTGGTTTCTTTAGTATGCTTTATGATGGAGTAAAGCATTGCTTTTATAGGCGGAGAGAGGGCCGAAATCCGAATGACCTAGGATTTAGCTTTAATCTCGGCCGTCCATCAAAGCCGAGTTTTAATCGGATTAAAACTCCTTATAAATAACCAATAATTAATAAATAGCATATTTCCTAGGGAAAACGAATTTCCTATAAGACCATTATTATGGGGAAGAAAATTACACGGGATCAATTAATGACCGACATAATTTTTCTTACAGTACGTTGAAAGCTATAAAAAAAAAAACCTAGCCATCACAATTTATTCCCAACATCCTAAAACATTTCAAATCCAAAGAAACATCTCTACTCTCTAACTATCTGTCAAGAGTTTAAAGTTTACTTGTAGACACAACCTTTTTTAAAGCATTCACGAATATCTGAAGCTCGAAACCCTCTACCTGTATGTCGAGAATTTTAAAAAAAAATTGCGGGCACAATTTTTTCTAAACAACCTCGAACACATGAAATCCAGAAAGGGCATAATTTTTTTTAGGGAATATCCTTTATCTTTGATCTTTTAGCTTTTATATCTTCCCTTTCTTTTATGTTTTTGTTTTTAATTTTCTTCTTTCCATACATAAAAGAGGCTAGTATAATAATACTATATATAATACTATATACTTCTAAACAAAAAATCTATCTGTATCTATATTTTTGGTTTACATATCCAATTTTTTTTTTCTATCCATCTAGTCCACCGCACATAATAAAAATATTTTTGGTATTATGCAAAAACAGAAAACCATTGGAACCCTAAGCAAAAAAAGAAAACCATCGCAGAAAAACACTTTTGCCTGTATAGTAAATTAAATCACATAACAACAGCCCACAACAAAGCCCACCCAAAACAGGTAAAAGGCCACCCCAAAGGAGCCCTCTTGCCGACCGAGCAGTTAAAAAAACAAGGCTGCAGATAAAATGAGGAAAACAAAAAACGGGCCATCTTTTTTTTTTATTATTATTTTTATAACTGGATTGGGCCGGAAGACAAACAGTTAAAAAAAACCACCACAGCCAATCAAAAAAATCCAAGTGGCAGCACATCTCAGCCTCACTCTCTTCTTATTAAGAGTAGTAAGATAAGATAAGATAAATTACTATATCATCTACATTACATATGTATTCTCAGGAACAAAACGGTAATGCTATACATATGTACTCTATTTACTGGAAATTTATATATGTATTTGTTAGACACGATGTGGCTTGTATATTCTTGTGGAACATTATATGTTATTTTACAATGTCTAACATCGACTTCTGGTAGCCTTGGTATCAAATCGCACCACAACTGAGACCCTCTGCGGGGAGAAGGTGGGAGCACCGGAAGGCTTTGTTTAGGCCTTGTGGGACATTGACTTAGTAGTCATCGACCCTTTTACAATGTGCTAGGTAGTGTAGTTAGAATGTCTAGGACTAGAAGTCCTTAGGAAGTCTTTTTATGTGAATGAACCAGGTGGTTAGAACTTAACTCGTAAATTACATATGTGGTTGTCTAAACGCTAAAACGTCAATACCATTGGTGAGACACATTTTTTACATCGAAGCATGGGACCCTTACCGCTTCTACATGACTACATGTAACTCCCACATGGATCATGAGTCCATGCCCCCATGAGTGGTGCCGCCCATGTTGTGGTGCATTTCTTACCATGCATAGTGTCCTTTGATATTGATGTAACAAACCTTATTTGTGTGAGGATATACTACGGAGTTAGTAGAGGGTGAGAGAGCTCTACTATTACAACCTATGTGGTAGTGATTGTAGATTATGCCATGTTATATTTATATGCCTTTATTGCTATTTATTGTAACCATTTCTTCTACCCCTTACTAAGTACGTATGTACTTACCCCATCTTCTTTATTGTTCCCACCCCGAGAAGGTGGTGTATTTGTAGGTTGTTTTTGAGGCCACAAAGGAGTGACCCGAAGATGATGCATATGAAGTCTGTTGCTTTTTATTCAGTTTACGTTCGGTATAAATTTCCTTACCCTTGTAAAGATATAAATCATTGAGTTGAGTTTATGGTTATCAACATGTAGTGGATTTATGGTATTTGATGGTTATAGTAAAGTCTTTTGGTGATGTAATAGTCGCAGCCTGTGTTACTTTCGATCGTTTATTAGTTGTTTTAGTTACCCGAGTCAGTCGTTTTTCCTTCCGCTTGTTCTCTGATTTTTTACTACGTAAGGCTTACGTATATAATTAGATTAAATTTTATTATATGCGTGCCGGGCGTTCTTTTCCAGATAAGGTCTCGGTATCCGGGACATGGGGATCACACAGACTCAAGCCACTTTATTCTTTTACTGGCCTAAGCAAGACACGAAAACTTTTACGAGGGTATCACATGAGAATCATCAAGGAAAAAACCACATATATCTCTAGTCAGATGACCAAAGATATATGTGATGAAAAAAACCTTGTGATTGTCATGCTACTTTATTGACTCAAAATAACTTAAATAAACAAAAGCAATAAATAAAGGTTTAGAAATAGTTCTAAGGTTATAGTCACAAGCTCGACTGTACTAATAGGGCTCCTTTATTCATACTTTGGATCCGTCAACGTAAAGACTTCCAAAGCAGGGTTATACTTGCGCTCTAGGTAATTCTTCAGCATGTGGCCATTTACTATGAAAGTCTTCCCAGAGTATTCATTTCTAACTTCACAAGCACCTAAATTGAAAACTTAGGTGACTACATTTGTCCATATCATCTAGACTTCAACTTCCCAGGAAAAAGACGAAGACGCGAATTATATACCAGCACCTTATCTCCAACTTGAAATGTGCGGTTCAGAATCTTCATATCGTGCAAACGCTTCGTTCTTTCCTTGTAAATCTTTGCATTTTCATATGCTTGAAGTATAAACTCCTTCAATTTATTCAACTGTAGCAATCTCTTCTCACTGGCTAAACATTCATCCATGTGTAGAAACCTAGTAGCCCACAGCGCTCGGTGCTCGAGTTCTACCGGTAAATGACACGCTTTTCCAAACACTATCATGTATGGTGACATCCAAATTGTGGACCTATAAGATGTTCTGTAAGCCCAAAGAGCGTCTCCTAATTTCAAAGGCCAATTTTTCCTTGTGGGATCATAGTCTTCTCTAAGATTCTCTTAATCTCTCTGTTCGTGACCTCCACTCGTCTGGGGGTGATATGTTGCGGCAATCTTATGTCGAACCCCATATCTCAACATCAATTTCTCAAACAACCTATTACAGAAATGACTCCCTCCGTCACTAATTATGGCTCTGGGCACTCCAAACCTCGTCAAAATGTTTTTCTTAAGAAACCTCAGGACCCAAGCATCGTTAGTAGGTGAGGCCACTGCCTCCACCCATTTGGAAACATAATCGACTGCTACCAGGATGTAACAATTTGATTATGATGATGTGAAAGGCCCCACAAAATCGATTCCCAATACATCGAATAACTCCACTTCTAAGATACTCTACAATTGCATCTCATTCTGCTTAGAAATGTTGCCGGTCATTTGACAGGAATGAAAGGCTCTTGTAAACTCGTAAGCATATTTATGAATTGTAGGCCAATAGAATCCACACTACAGTACCTTTGTTGCTGTCTTGTCTGGCCATAGTGACCTACAGCTTCTCTAGAATGACATCGGTTCAAAATACTTGGAATCTCATCATCATGGACGCATCTCCTAAGAATGGCCTCAGGGCACAGCTTGTATAGGTAGGGATTGTCCCAATGATAATGCATCAGATCCGTAAAGAACTTCTTCTTATCCATATTTGTGAATTCCGGTGGTAGGTACCTTCCTGCTAGATAATTGACAATATTAGCAAACCAATGGTATACCTTGCCCACTCTAGATGTATTTTGTCAAGGCTGAGATTCAACTCGAGCTACCACTGAGATGGCAAAAAGTTGTTCATAGGGAAAGCTCTCCCTGATCTCAGTCGGTTGCTCTTCTTCCATCAAAGTTAATCTTGACAGGTGATCAGCCACCTGGTTCTCAGATCCTTTTTTGTCCTTAATCTCAACATCAAACTCTTGTAAGAGTAGAATCCATCTCAAAAACCTCGGCTTGGAGTCTTTCTTGGTTAGAAGGCATTTCAGGGCCGCATGGTCAGTGAATACAGTGACTTTCGATACTATTAGATATGGTCGAAACTTGTCAAATATGAATATAACCGCTAAGAGTTCCTTCTCTGTAGTCGCATAGTTCCTCTAGGAACTGTTAAGGGTACGACTGGCGTAATAGATAGGTTTAAAGATTTTATCCTCCCTTTGTCCATGGGCTGCTCCAACTGCCGTGTCTCTTGCATCACACATAAGCTCGAAAGGTTTGTTCCAGTCTGGTGCTACTAGAATTGGGGTGGTTATAAGCATTTGCTTCAATGTCTTGAATGCTTGCTTGCATTCTTCTCTAAACATGAAAGGCACATCCTTTGCAAGTAATTCCGTAAAGGTCTAGAAACTTTAGAGAAATCCTTAATAAACCTCTTATAGAATCATGCGTTGCCAAGAAAGGCTCACAACGTCTTTAAGTTCGTTGGAGGTGGTAACTTTTCTATTACTTCTATCTTTGCCTTATCAATCTTCATTCCTTTCCTTGAAATCTTATGACCCAACACTATTCCTTCTGTAACCATGAAATGGCATTTTTCCTAGTTAAGTACAAGGTTGGTCTCTTCATATCTCTTCAGCACTTTACTCAAGTTTTCCAAGCATTTATCAAAGCTATCTCCAAATACAGAGAAATCATCCATAAAAATCTCTAGAAAATCTTCCACCATGTCTGAAAATAATGACATCATGCACCTTTGGAATGTTGCTGGTGCATTACAAAGTCCAAAAGGCATGCGATTGTAACAAAAGTTCTATAGGTACATGTGAAAGTTGTTTTATCTCGGTCCTCGTGAGCAATATGGATCTGATAGTAACCAGAATATCCATCCAAAAAACAATAAAAAGCATGACCTCCTAATCTTTCTAACATCTGGTGAATGAATGGTAGTGGAAATGATCTTTACGAGTCGCGCATTCAGTTTTCTGAAATCAATGCAAACTCGATGTCTAGTAATTAGCCTCATAGGGATTAACTCATCAAACTCATTAGGTTGGACAGTGAATCCTCCTTTCTTGGGCACCACATGAATCGGGCTCACCCATTCACTGTCTGCAATTGAGAAAATGATTCCTATTTTCAACATCTTTATAATTTCTTCCTTAACAACATCCTTCAATTGTGCTGCCAGCCTCCTTTGTGGTTGCTCTACCGCTTTCTTCTTGGGGTTTACAGAGATCTTATGCATACACACCGACGGGCTTATTCTTTTAATAACTGCTATCGTCCACCAGAATGCTCCTTTATGCTCTCTTAGTACTCTTAAAAGTTTCTCTTCCTCTAAAGGTGATAGCATCGATGAAATTATGTGGGGAAGAGTATCATCTTGTAAGTATACGTACTTCAGGTGAGATGGGAAGGGTTTCAACGTTAAGTTCCTTGATGGCTCTTCTAGTGATGACTTTAACAGCTTACCAGTAAATTGTAAGTCAAAGAACTTGTGCCACGAAGGTCTATGAATTGTTCCTCCTAAATCCATAGAAGATATAGGCTCTAATACTTGCACTTGACCTTCGCTACACCCAGGCCAGGTTTCCTCATAACTTTCTTCTTCCTTCAGGAGCAAAGTCTCTGCTACATCAGGGTCTAGTGCCACTTGCTGATATAATTCCAAAACAAGCTCGTCTATGGCATATAGCATGTAACATGCTTCTCATTCGTCTTGAGCATACCTCATTGAATTCATCACATTGAATACTACTCTATCCTCATTCACTCTCAGAATCAGCTCACCCTTATTGACATCTATCAATGGCTTACTTGTGGCTAGGAAAGGTCTTCCTAAGATTTGTGGAACATCATGGTTAGCCTCCATGTCTAGCACCACAAAGTCTACGGGGAATACAAACTGATCAACTTTTACCAGAACATCCTCCACCACTCCACAAGGTTGATTCATAGACCTATCAGCCGATGTTTCATTCAACTCTTTCATGCCTAACTTATGAATGATGGAGAGTGGCATTAAATTGACACTTGCTCCAAGATAACACAATGCTTTGTTTATGCACACTCCTCTAATTGTGCAAAGTATGAGGAAGCTCCCATGATCTTTACACTTATGAGGCAGTTTGCATTGCAAAACTGCCGAGCATTCCTCATTAAGGCAAATTGTCTCAAGGTCTAATAATTTCCTTTTGGTAGAGATTGCTTCTTTCAAGAATTTCACATACTCTGGCATTCCGGCTAGAGCTTCTACCAAAGGTATATTCACTTGCAACTTCTTATACATCTCTATGAACTTTTTATAGCAAGCATCATCATGTTTGGTTTATATTTCTTAGGGGGATAGGGTAAAGTAGTAGGATTAATAGTTACAGATCGTGAAGACTTACATGCTGCCTGCTGCTGCTCTGCTTGCTCGTCTGTTGAATTTTCAGACGCCCGGTAAATCGGCATGGTGTCCCGGTTTATCGGCCCCTATTTTTCTCCTGATTCTGCTGCGTTCTGTTGCTGACTACTTTCCGATTCTTCCTGGATAGTTGGTATAACTGGTCCAGGCAGGTCCTTTCCACTTCTAGTCATGATTGCATTCACGTCCTTCGGATTCTTCTCAGTATCACTTAGCAATCCGCCTAGAGGACGGGCTGACACCTGCCCCACTTGGTGCAACAGATACTGCACTCAGGCTTCCTGATTGGTCAGTCTTGTATCATTCTTCTGACAATAAGTGGTGAAGTTTGTATTTAGCTCAGTCATGGATTTTATATGTTGACTGACCATGTCGGTCATAGTTGAGATCATTTTATCCATGGTTGCTTCCCAACCACCTGATTTGTTGAATTGAGGCATGAATCCACCAGTTTGTCTCGGTCTCTCTCCACCTGTAGGGTCACTTAGTCGAAAACCAGGGTGGTCATGAGAACCCCACCCCTATAAGAATTTTCTTGCCTCCCTATATAGTTCACATCTTCGGTGTAGGTTGCTTCGATTTCTTGAACTTTCTCAACCTTGGCAATGTGATCTTGCATGCCATCTATTTTCTCGTTCATCGCCATTAGCTGGTATAAGATCTTTTGAGAAGTATCTTCTCTAAATACGCCTTCAGCTACTTTGGCGGTATCAATTTGATGTGTTCCCCATTGGCTTGTTAGTGCTATTTGCTCTAATTTCTCTTCAGCTTCTTCAGGTGATTGTAATGCAAACCATCCGTTGCTCGATGCATCAACTCTCATTTGTTCACTTGGCCACAATCCGTGATAGAAACTATGCATTCGTACAGGCAAAGTGATATCGTTGTGAGGGCATCTCCGTTGTGCTTCCTTAAACCTTTCCCAAGCTTCTTCAAAAGTTTCAATGGGTTTTTCCTTGAAATTCATGATGTCTTGTCTCATCTGTAGTGACTTCCCTGGCGGGGAGTACTTATTCATAAACTTTTGTAGTAGATCGGTCCAAGTTTGGATTGATCCTGGTGCTAGAGACAATAACCATATCTTCGCTTTGTCTTTTAGAGTGACTGGAAACAACTTCAGCTTAATGTTATCTTCAGGGACTCCTACTAGTTTGACTGTGCTGACTATCTCCAAGAAGTTGGTGACATGTACACTTGGATCTTCGTTTGGTACTCCATGAAAGGTAGTGTAATTGGTCACCATTTGTATCACGTTTGGCTTCAGATGAAAGATCTCAGCCACATTCTCTTGCTGAACAATTGCTGGCACAAACTGCTCAATCGTCGGCATTGCATAACTCTATAGAGTTCTCCTATCTCCTTGTACCACAACTCCTTCTCCAATGACTCTTCCATTTTGTCCATTTTCTGTCATGGTGTTATATGTATCCTCCAAAGGTGGAATTTCTTCTTCCCTTCGTGCTAACTCAAGACTCAACAAAAAGAAACAGTTAGTGACTTGCCTCGGTGGCTGTTACACACGCCTAGAAGACTCAAAAATACAGACTCTGAATACTGACTTGACGTTGAACTGACAAAACCAATTCTGCCGAATCAAGGACCCTCGGTTTACCGCGGTGTACCACCGATAAACCGGATGCAAATTTTTTTCCAAATTTCAACACAACTGACTCTATACGAATCTAGTATAAACAGACTATAAAAAAGACTCAATAAAACAGACTCGAATATATACAGACTCTCAATCTCAAATAAAAAGCATTCTTTACATGAGTCCCCGGCAACGGCGCCATAAAATTTAGATCGCGTGCAAAGCACTTACTAGAGTACTGGTGAGTCAAGGTCTATTGTAGTAGAGTACTGATGAGTCAAGGTCTATCATAGTAGAGTACTGGTGAGTCATGGTCGATCCCATAGAGACTCGTAAGACCGTCAAATTATCAAGATTGAGCTTGTCACAATTAAGCTCTACGACCAACTATAATCTAGACAGTAGTAAAATTGGTGCCAC
This sequence comes from Gentiana macrophylla, assembly GCA_026214975.1. Lineage (NCBI taxonomy): Eukaryota > Viridiplantae > Streptophyta > Magnoliopsida > Gentianales > Gentianaceae > Gentiana > Gentiana macrophylla. The sequence goes on from CM047814.1 coordinate 49,462,573, forward strand.
AAACTAACAAGGTTACGCTAGTTCACATGAAGTAAACAAGAGTTTATAATGTATTGGTTCAATTATGAGTAACTAGTTATTCCCCCCACACATGCAATAGTCCTCCCCATTGGTAAATTGTAATTCATTGTTCAACTATGGGTACAACTCCTAACCCTATCTGCTCTGACCATGGTAGTAGACAATCTATACGCAAGCTACCCTCCTTAATTGGTCCGTAATAGCCCATACGCATAAAGAACTAGAGCTTCCAGTATTGAGCGTTAACCCATACCGCTAACCCGCCTAGGCAGCTATCGACACTGATTAGCACGTTCCTAGGGTCCATCAATAGAAAATCCTAATTAACACTTCACCATTAGTACTTCATGCTAATTTACGAAGACATGCAAATAGTTGATCAGACTACTAACATGTAAATTAAATATGTCGATCAACGTAGCTAGTGCCGATTATCATGAACTAGTAATTTACTAAGTATTCAGATCTAGCGATATAGGTCATCGCAGATCTGAAGAACACAATCATGACTTCAGGATTTCTTCACCAACGAATGAGATCTATAACACATGGGGTAAAATAAACTAACTACTACATAATTAAACTAAATAAACCATTAGCACATACTAGCCGAATAGAACAATGACAGATCTACATCTTGGAAAAGACATAAAATCATACCCTCAAAGATGAGCATAGATCTCCCTCGGATCTCTCCCTATGCAGTGACTCCGTCGTCTCTCCAACCAGAACTCATAAATAATGAAAATAAAGAACAAAGAACTTTTATTTCATAATACTTGTAATAGTTGTGTGGTACATTGAATTCTGAGGTGAAGCCTCTTATTTATAGCTACATAAACCGACTTAGAAACACCTAGATCAACCATGCGTCCAAGAAAACATGTTTCGGGTATTTTTGTCTTTTTCTCTCTGTCGACTTAGCATGGAAGGTTCTGGGATACCTTAGGCTCAGTCCTTTCATTCAGTCCACTCCAAATTCGTCCATGAGGCTCAGGCCAATATTTTGTATTCTGAATAACCAAATAATATCGAAATAAGTAAAATAAACGCTAAGTGCAAATTACTCGACTCAAGAACCCGGCATATGATATTCAACTTATATGGTTCATAATTATAGGTCAAAACAACTATTTTTAGCTCATAATGGATAGAATGTTGATGCCGTAGGATAGATTATTTTAAGCGTCATCATAACACCCGTCTCATCTCCTCTATTCGGCTTTGCGGGACCTCCAGTTCATCCAGTGGGTATGATCAAGTTACCTACCACTTTTGGAACAGAATCAAAGGACAGGACCCTAATGGTAAATTATGTGGTCATGAAAGCTCCATCAGCTACAATGTGATCATGGGAAGACCAGCCCTAATTGACCTTTGAGCTGTGATATTCCCAGCTCATATCAGTTTGAAGTTCCCAGCAGGGGAAGGTTCAGTAGTGTTGGTCCCTGGGAAAGGCTAACACAAGTTTAGAGGGGGGTGAATAAACTTGTCACCAAAAGCTCACCCAAAAACTGAATCTTATTCCAGATTGAGTTCAACTGAAACTTGTGCGGAGTTAAGCTAACTTAACTGAGTATAAGTCAACACTGACTTATCCTTAGTCGAGTTAACCGGCAGCGGATTAATTAAGCCTTTTAAATATGAGTTATCAGTTTAGGTGCTGACTCAATTTCTGTGTTTGCTAAGCGTATGAACTAGATGAAAATAACTGTAATGCAGTAAGTAAATGAATAACAGAATGTAAATGCGTAAGGTAAATGAAACAAGAGTTATAAAGGTTCCAGATGGTGTAATCCTATCAATCCTCTCTTCCCCTATGATGCGGAGGAAAATTCCACTAGAACTTCTTTGAGGTGACCCAGTTACAAAAAGCTCTAAATTGATAGTCCTTGACTAATCCCTAGCTTCACTATCTAAACACTTTGTAATGTGTAGGATTGTCGCTCTTCAATTGTTTCAACACACTGGTCCTTGGAGGGTTGTCTTGCCTCTTCACCAGCTCATCACAAACACAGTCTTCCTGACTGCAGCTCAACTGTCCTTCACACCTTCTTGGTGTTTCATAGTCTAAAACCTTTAATAAAATCAAAGTTGAGACTTGAATCAATAACTATGTTTCAATTGTGATTTGAGCTTCTCTTCTAGATATAACAAATATGCACGGCTCTGTTTTCTTCAAATGATTGATCTTGATCTTTCTTTGAAATCCTATGAACACTAAAAGAAATCTTGATTTTTGAATGAAAAGCTTAGTAGGAATTCTTTTTGATTTGCTTTCCCCTTTAATTTGATCTTTCTTGACTAGATTGATTCTTAGAATTCCTTACACTTCTTGTTATAGAAGTAGTCTATTTATAGGGGTCTTTCTAACGGTTGGATTATTTGAATTTGAATCCTTATAGCCGTTAGTGGTCCTGCTTTTTCTTTTGTATGTCAGTGTCAGAAAGGACACTTTATAGACCAATAAAATTGCTTGATTTGCAACAGTCATATTCTTCTTCAGTTTCTCTTGTCTTCAGTTAAAAACTGATTTCTCACAACTTAGTCACTTGTCAGTTTTTAAGAGCATTAACTGATTTTTTACTCTTTTTCAAAAACTCAGTACTCTATTCTTCATCTGATTATATTTGATTTAATCAGAGTACACCATTCAAATCAATCATCTAAGATGTCATTATCCTTATGATTCTTAGGCCTTCATACAAGATCCTAAAGTCAGTTCAGGTCATCACAATCTTGCCTGAAGTCTAACTTTACTGTCTCGACTTAGTCTTTATAAACTGATTTTGAACCCTCAGTTCTTTAGTCTTCAATAACTGAGGTTGAACCCTCAGTTCTTCAGTCTTCTAGATAAGCCAACTGAGTCTATGTCCCTCAGCGAACTTACCTTCTTCAGTTTCTGTTGGTGTGCTCTTATGTCAGTTATCTTGTGAATCTTAGTTTTCTTGTACGATCTCAGTTTCCATCAGTTAAATACTCAATTTCTCAGTCCCGATCCTAGAACTATTACAATGTTTGTCTGATTAACTTATACAAATATCGGACTCTATTAAATCCTATACATTGATTTCTAGACATCTTTATGCTTTGCACTATAACAGCTAGTTACGACACTTCATCAATGGGGTCTAAAAATAATAACTGAATAAGTGATGAATTATCATCAAAACATAAATTTTATTTCCAACAATTTCCCTCTTTTTGATGATGTCAATACCCTCCTTAAAAGCAATGAAAAAAGATAAACACAAAACAAACAAAAACAAAACGAACTGAGAAACTTATATTTTATTAAAGATACTGAGTTACAATACTGAGTATTAAAATACAATACATGAAAAGAAACAAAGTGCCAGCTTCTCTTCCTTTTACTTGATAGCTTCATTGTCATATCTTTCAGCATATTCTCTCATGGCTTCATTAGTTGCTGTGCTTTCAATTCCATGAATACTTGCATAGATGTTTCATGAGTTGGACATATTGTGTTTACTGAAAAATTTTCTCTTGAAAAGTACAGCAAACACAAACACAATTTGTCTCAGTTTTTCACTTGTGCCGGTTTTCTGCAATTCTTGAACAAACTCAGGTTCCACTTTCTCAACTTTATCTGAAGCTTTCTCTAGAGTGCCATTTCTCTCCTATTTGCTCAATTTGTGCCAGAAATTCATAATCACCTTTTGCATGTTCAGAAAAGTTGATAGGGATTGTTCTTTTGTTTCTCCTTCTCTTAAGGGTAAGCTTTTGAAAATGTTGTAGAGACAAGAATCTAGACCAATCCTTTTCTCAGTTGGTTCATAAAATTTTGCATTCAGTTCCATTTCTTCATCGGTAAAATCTCCTCTTGCTTTCTTCAGTCCGACCAATTAGTCATTAAGGCTTTCCAGAACTTTTGGCATATCAAGTGCATTGACTTTTAACAGGTCTAAACTTTCCCCCTTATTGACATCATTCCTATCGATCAAACTCTTGATGTAGGAGTTGAGATGTTGTTGATATGATGCAAATATTGTTTGGGCTGCAACTGAGTCCTTTGATGCATTCTCTAGTAAGATCAGTTTATCAGAACGCCTTCCCATCTTTCTTGGTTTTCGTTTTTTTCTTGCTTGCATTCAATGGTCATTTTTTAATCTCAATCAAGGTGTCTCAAAATTGTCTCTCGACAAGATCAATCTCTTCTCCATGTTACTCCTCTCGCTTTTGCTTTCTTCCGAGATTTTAACACTTTTCCAAATAAACTGATGTCATCCTTCTGAATTCGAATCAGTTCATTGTGATAAAACTAGATAATGTCAACCTGAGAAGGTATGTCAGTTCCAGCTTTTTCTCCAACTTTATCAGTTCCAGCTTCAGTCACTTTTTCTTCTTTAAGAGGAGAAACAATCTGCTTGAGTTTCTCTTTGTAATCTGTAGCACTCCTTCTTTCCTCAGATTGTTTTCTTGTTTCCTCCAGTCTTGACTGATCAAGTTCTTTAACTGGTGATATTTCAACATTGAAATCCTCATCAGAATCTTTATCAGTGATAACAGCTTCAGCCTATGAACTCATGAACAGTTTGGTCAGTTGGAGATCGATAGCCAGTAGGAGATTGATAAACTTCTTTTTCCTGTTCTTCAGACGGATCATCAGAGTCAGTTTCAATCTCTCCACTCTCATCTGAACTTGCTTCAGATGATCCTTCTTCAGCAACATCCTTTGTTTTTTCTTTTTCCTGTAAAGAAGCAAGAATCCCTTTCTATAAGTCGGGATCTCCCTGAGAATCATCATCATCGTCATTGTCTTTTTTCTTCAAACTTCCTCCTGCTGTAGTTCCCTTCCAATGACTTTCTCTGATCAACGCATATCCAGTATTCAAGAATTCATCAATGTTGATCAGTTGAGACAAATGAGTGATGTTGTAAAGATCAAACATCCATTTCTCTATAATTTCCATCTCTGCTAACTGACTTCTTTGATCTGATATAGAGCTGAGTTTCCAGTTTTGATAAGCATGTAGCCTATTGCAGTCAGCTACTATCAGTTCTCCAATGTTAGCAGATGATTCAGGTGGAGATAAGATTGATTCAGTTTCTCTTGGAATCTCCAGATTAGATTCCACAGGATTCTCGATTCTTTCAGTTTCTTTAGTTTCAAATCGATCGCTTTTCTTTGGTTTCCCTTCAAAGAATAATCGGGATTAAGAGAGTGTCGATCTCAATCACAGTGAGTGGGATGATAAATTCGATTTCGATTTCTTTTCAACAACAACAAATTCCAGTTCAGCAACTGGGTCTTCTTCAGGCGTTGGTTCAACAACCTGATTTTTCTCAGTTTCAACAATAGTTTCATCTTTATCGACAAGTTCATCTAGAGTGATGACTTTTACTGGTCTCGATTCAGCTTCAGCAAGATCTTTTTCTTCAGGTTGAGAAGCTTCAATGTCTTTAAGTGATTCTTCATACTCAACCCTGGATGCCGATTTTTGAGGTGTGGATCTTGATTTGGAGAGTAGATTGAGCATGGCCATTGTCTCTAAATCAATTAGCCTTTCCTCACTGTCAGTATCTTCATCATCAAACTCAACTCTCGTGGTCTGCATTTCCCGAGTGTCGCCTTCCTTCGTAAGCAGCCTCTCGGCGGTGTAGAACGACTTCTTCTTTAACTGAGGTTCCTTTCTCAGTAAGGAATTCCTCAGTTTGAACTTGTTTGGTGGGGGTTTCTTCAGATCTAACTTTCTTTGCTGAGCTTTCAGCAACTGAAGTGGCGGACTTTGCTGGTGACGCCTCTACTACTTTCTCAGTAAGTTGTCTGGCTGTGTCTTCTTCCAGTTTTCTTTTTATTTCTCTTAGTTCTTCAAGATGCTCCAATGCTTCAGCTATAGTTTCAATTTTCTTAGAGGATTTTTTCCTCTTCCTCTTCGGTTCAGTTTCGGAACCTCCAGCTTTCCTATTCTTTGACTTCTCTTCCTTGGCTACAATTTTTCCATCAACAACTGCAGTTTCTTTGCTTCTAGAAATTCCAAAATGATCAATGATCCTCTGAGCTAGAAGAGCAAGAGTTTTCTTGAGATAAAATATCCCTTTCTTCTAAGCATTCTTCTTCTTAGGTACATCAGAAGATTGAGCGACCAGTTGATCGAAAATATATCTCTGCCAGTTAAAATCCTCTTCGAACCAAATCATGTAAAGTAGATCTATCTTTGTGCCAGATAGATTACTGAAATTGCCTGCGTTTCCAATTACGCAATTTGCTAGCATCTTCGTTAGGAAGTGGAATTTGGGCTTGAGCAACCCAGTTGATCCAGATAGTGATACAGGTGAATCTCCTATGATAGTAATGCCTTTCCATAGTTTCTCGTCTTTTTCTTTAGATACCTTGAGAACTGACGTGAAACCAGACTTTTCAAAACTGAAAATGTCTGCTATAAGGTTTTCTGTAACCTTAATCTCATTTCCATTAACACGTGTGGTGTAGGTGAGTACATCTTCATTTTCAATGCTTTTTCTTCCAAATTCATAAAAATCACCGATGTCGTCCAGGCATACATTCTTCAGGTTAATATTGAATATTTGCTCCAGTCCTTTGATTTTTCTGATTTTGCCTGCTATTTGTTTGGCTAAAGTTTGATCTGTGTATTTAGCCACAAATTGATCTAGAGATATGATCATTCCGGGTTCAACTCTGGTGAAGGCCATTGTTTCAGATTGTTTGAGAAATTTGAAGATTGAGAGAATTCTTTTCAGTAGATGAATTATAATGATAGAGCAATGTGTAAAGGACTTTAGGTAAGACACAAGGGTATTTATAAGTGGTAGATTTGGTAGATGTAAGATCTGGGTGGGTAATAGAACGTCTTGTCATTAACCATGTCATACGTTGAAATACGGAAAAAGCGGTGAGTGGAAAAGATGGACGGTTGAGATGTGTGTAGGGTACGACTTTTCAGTCATCCGTAGCTGGTATTAGTAAATAGAGTAGGTGCGGTGTATCTTCAGCTGTACATGTTCATTCTTGTCCTTATCCAAAACTTGTAGTGAATTCAAAAACTTAGTTGTGAGTACAACTCAGTTTTATGAATTACAACTTTCTAGTTCTCAGTTTATGATTTTCTCCTGCAAAACAAAGTGAGAGATTTTTGGTACCCATATCTGTTTGGTTCCTTTATGATTCGTTTTTATATGCTTATACCTTTCTCGATTATTCAGTTGAGTATGTTCAGTTTTCACAAAATTCTGCTTTCTTGACTCAAAAGTCTTTTTATTAAGATTTTTGTGAAACTGGGTAATCATAGGTCCATTCCAGTCTTCATCAGTAGGAAGGAGTCTCCATTTCCCTTTGAATCTATTATTCCATGAATGATTTTCATTCTTTTGTGAATATGACTTGAATGTTCTTTTGACTGATCTCTGATCAGTTCCGCCTTTTTCAGTCCTCTGATATTTTCTATAAATCTTTCAATTTGCTATTTGCTATTGACTGATTTTATAGTTTTGTCAGTTTTGAGTTGAGACTGAGCTGAGTAATTGTAAGTTCTAATAATTGTGTCAGTTTTCTGAGTTCTTAACTGTTGTGCAGCTACAAACTTAGGTGCAACTGTACTAGGTCTGAACTTAGAATTTTGCTGAGTATCAAACCCTAAACCGGTTCTGTCTCCAAATGGTTTTCCAGGTCTGAATTGAACGTTGGGAATTGGATTAACTGATGATTCTGTAATATATTTTACCTCTGTTAGTTCATCAGATGAGCAATTCTCCTTAGTTCTATTATTAGCCTTGATAAGATTGATCTCACCAGTCAACCTTAGAACTTCAATTTTCAATAAATCGTTTTCCTTTTTTGACATTCTCATAATTCTTTTGAATTGCCTCTTATTCCTTTATGTGTATGTCCAAGGTTTCATTGAAATCTTCATTTCTACTATTGTCCATGGCGGTGTGAGTGTTGAGCGTAGAAGTACTTGCCTCATGTTGTTTTACTGATAAATTCTCGGTTTCCTCTACTTCATCTTCAGTTATCTGCTTTCCTTTGTCCAATCCAGCATTGTTGCTTGCTAGGTCATTTCTGAAAAGTATGATTTCTTCATCACTTTCACCATGATCATTTTCTCCAAAACTTATGGGTAGATTTTCAATCTTGTCTTATTTGTTTGTGGGGGATGATTCTTCTATGAATTTCTCAATCAGCTTTTCTTGATTGTCTGTTATAGCTTCAATATTAGACTTTTCATTCTTTTGTTGTTCTATTAGATGTTCTATGCAATCAGCTACTTGCAGCAACTCCTTTTCTACTTCTTCTGAGAGATCACTTAGTGATGGAACTCCTCTGGATTCGTCATTATACGCGTTGAAATCAATATCCACATCATCACTAAAACGAGGTTCTGGATTTGTATGTGAGCTTGTAGTACTGAAACTCTAAAATACTAGATCCTAAAAATCAGATACAACATTCTGCAAATAATTAGTCAGGGGATAATTAAGACAACTTCTAATTCTAGATGTATCCATTAAGTTTCAACTATACGCTTTTACAACTGATACAGTGAGGGTTTGCAACAAATGGTATTTAAGATTGTAACTATGGGATCGGCTTCAGAATTAAAGGTCTGCTCTGATACCAATTGTTGGTATCGGAAATAACTGATGGCCAGTTACTTCAAGCAAACAAACTGATACTGAGATTCAGCTATGGATCTCTTCGGAACAGAAGAACTGCTCCGATACCAAGTGTTGGTCCCTGGGAAAGGCTAACACAAGTTTAGAGGGGGGGTGAATAAACTTGTCACCAAAAGCTCACCCAAAAACTGAATCTTATTCCAGATTGAGTTCAACTGAAATTTGTACGGAGTTAAGCTAACTTAACTGAGTATAAGTCAACACTGACTTATCCTTAGTCGAGTTAACCGGCAGCGGATTAATTAAGCCTTTTAAATATGAATTATCAGTTTAGGTGCTGACTCAGTTTCTGTGTTTGCTAAGTGTATTAACTAGATGAATATAACTATAATGCAGTTAATAAATGAATAACAGAATGTAAATGCGTAAGGTAAATGAAACAAGAGTTATAGAGGTTCCAGGTGGTGTAATCCTTTCAATCCTCTCTTCCCCTGTGATGCAGAGGAAAATTCCACTAGAACTTCTTTGAGGTGGCCCAGTTACAAAAAGTTCTAAACTGATAGTCCTTGACTAATCCCTAGCTTCACTATCTAAACACTTATAGAACAGGTAGGATTGCTGCTCTTCAATTGTTTCAACACACTGGTCCTTGGAGGGTTGTCTTGCCTCTTCATCAGCTCATCACAAACACAGTCTTCCTGACTGCAACTCAACTGTCCTTCACACCTTCTTGGTGTTTCATTGTCTAAAACCTTTGATAAAATCAAAGTTGAGACTTGAATCAATAACTATGATTCAATTGTGATTTGAGCTTCTCTTCTAGATATAACAAATATGCACGACTCTGTTTTCTTCAAATGATTGATCTTGATCTTTCTTTGAAATCCTATGAACACTTGAAGAAATCTTGATTTTTCAATGAAAAGCTTAGCAGGAATTCTTTTTGATTTGCCTTCCCCCTTAATTTGATATTTCTTGACTAGATTGATTCTTAGAATTCCTTACACTTCTTGTTGTAGAAGTAGTCTATTTATAGGGGTCTTTCTAATGGTTGGATTATTTGAATTTGAATCTTGATAGCCGTTGTGGTCCTACTTTTTCTTTTGTATGTCAGTGTCAGAAAGGACACTTTATAGACCAATAAAATTGCTTGATTTGCAACAGTCATATTCTTCTTCAGTTTTTCTTGTCTTCAGCTAAAAACTGATTTCTCACAACTTAGTCAGTTGTCAGTTTTTAAGAGCATTAACTTAGTTTTTACTCTTCTTCAAAATCTCAGTACTCTATTCTTCATCTGATTATAATTGATTTAATCAGAGTACACCATTCAAATCAATCATCTAAGATATCATCGTCCTTATGATTTTTATGTCTTCATACAAGATCCATAAAGTCAGTTCTGGTCATCACAATCTTGCCTGAAGTCTAACTTTACAGTCTTGACTTAGTCTTTATAAACTGAGTTTGAACCCTCAGTTCTTCAGTCTTTAATAATCGAGTTTGAACCTCGATTCTTCAAGATTCTAGATAAGCCAACCGAGTCTCAGTGTCCTCAATGAACTTACCTTCTTCGGGCTTCTGTTGGTGTGCTCTTATGTCGCTTATCTTGTGAATCTTAGTTTCCTTGTAGGATCTCAGTTTCCTTCAGTTAAATACTCTATTTCTCAGTCCTGATCCTAGAACTATTACAATGCTTGTCTGATTAACTTATACAAATATCAGACTCTATTAAATCCTATACATTGATTTCTGGACATCTTTTTGCTTTGCACTATAACAGTTAGTTATGACACTTCATCAATGGGGTCTAAAATAATAACTGAATAAGTGATGAATTAACATCAAAACATAAATTTCATTTCCAACAAGTAGAGATTAAGGGTTACATGGAAATAGCCAGGAGCTGTTATACTGCAATAGTTAACGGGAAAATGATGGTTCAATAAGTATACCGTGAAGAATTACTCCCTGAATACGAAGAGAGCTCATCGTTTGAAGACCAGACTGAGGCTGTTCGCCTATAGGAAAAACAAGAAGACTTAACTGTAAATATGGGCTCTTGGGTCCCAAACCCACACAAAGAAGCTATGGTCAATCTCTTAAATGTGTTCGCGTGAAAGACCGAAATATGCCAGATCTCTCCCCAGATTTAGCTGTACATAAATTAAATGTCGATCCGAGCAGGAAGCCTGATCTACAGAAGAAGAGGCACTTCGCTTCAGAGTGAATTTCGGCCATTGAAAAAGAAGTGGCCAAGTTGCTTCAGGCAAACATCATCAAGAAAGTTCTATACCCTGAGTGGCTGGCCAATCTAGTGCTGGTCAAGAAGCCAGATGGGAGATGGAGAATGTGCTTTGATTTCACTGATCTCAACAAGGCATATCCTAAGGATTGTTACACGCTGCCAAAGATTGACCGCCTTGTTGACGAAACGGTAGGATATGAGGTATTCAAATTCTTATATGCGTATAAGGGTTATCATCATATTGCTATGAATCCACATGACTGAGAGAAGACCTCATTCATCACAGAGTTTTGTAAGTCCTGCTATATTACCATGCCATTTGCTTTGAAGAATGCTGGGGCAACATACCAGCGAGCTGTGAACAAAATATTCGCACAGCAGATCTGTCGGTGCATGGAGGTATATGTGGATGACCTTCTAATTAAGAGCAGGTCTCTTGATCAGTATTTACTGGACGTCAGAGAAGTGTTCAGTGTCCTAAAGTACACCTAGATTAAATTAAACCCCAAGAAGTTTGCATTCGGGGTCAGATCGGGAAAATTCCTTGGGTACATGATATCCAAAGATGGAATTAAAGGTAATCCTAATAAGATCGACGTGTTAAAGACTATGCCGCATCCTAAAACATTAAAAAAAGGTTCAGAGATTGACCGGACGAATAGCAACGCTGAACAGATTCCTCTCCTGGTCGGCCCAACATGCCTTGCCTTTTTTAAAATCTTGAGAAAAGCCATTCCATTCCATTGGGACAAAAATAGTTAGAAAGCCTTCGAAGACTTGAAGTCATATTTGGCCAAGCTACCAACGCTAACAGCTCCTCGGGAAGGAGAAATTTTGTATGTGTACTTAGCCGTGGCTGAAGAAGCACTAAGTGCAGTGCTTGTCAAATAGCAGGACACCAAATACCAATTTTCTTTGTAAGCAAAGCACTTCACGGGCCAGAAATAAGGTACTCGAATGCAGAAAAATTGGCTCTAGCCTTAGTGCATACCTCTCAAAAATTAAGGCCCTATTTCCAGGCTCACCCGATTGCTGCTATTAACGACCAGCCTCCTCGACAAATATTCGGACGACCTGAGACTTCAAGAAGGTTGGAAGAGTGGGTCATTGAACTAGCTGAGTACGACCTCAATTTCCGTCTGTGAACTGCGATCAAGGTACGGGTATTGGTGGGTTTCTTGGAGAAGGTACAACCGTTCGTTTGGATGACGATCAGACAACATGCCTAGTAGAAAGATGGAATTTATATGTTGATGGGGCCACTAGTAAGGATGGAGCAGGGGCAGGTCTGCTGCTCGTCAGTCCAAAAGGGGAAGAATTTCTAGATGCTTTACGATTTGGATTCCAGGCTACGAACAACGAAGTAGAATATGAGGCCCTAATTACTAGGCTCAAGTTGGCTGTAAAACACGGAGTAAGAAATTTGCAAGTCCACAGTTATTCTCAGCTCGTGGTTAATCACATACATGGTGAATATGAAGCAAAGGAGGAGCCTATGATGAAGCCGTTTGAGGATAAAGCCGTTAAGGATTTGTGTGTTGAACTACATATAACACAACACTTTACATCAGTAGGGCATCCCCAAGCTAATGGCCAGGTCGAACAGGCCAACAGGCAGATCAAGACTGGATTAAAAAAGTGCCTTGAAGAAGAAGGAGAAACTGGGTCGAACATTTGCCTAACATATTATGGGCGTACAGAACAATGCCAAATTCAGCCATAGGAGAAACTCCATTCAGCCTTGCTTATGGTTGAGAAGCTGTAATTCCAGCTGAGATCGGCTTATTCTCACCCAGATCGGAGCTTTACTCTGAGTATCAATCAGCAGAGCTCAGACACTCTAAAGATGACCTGGAAGAAGTTCAGAATGTGGCATTCATCAGGATGGCCAAGTATAAATAGAGGATTTCCCAGTATTATAACTCCTGATTCAAACACTCGTACTTTAAAGAGAGAGATCTGGTACTCAGAAAGAATGAGGTGAACAGGCAGAACCCCCAAGGTAAACTTGATCCGAATAGGGAAGGACCTTATAAAGTAGTCAAGGTACATGGAAAATGAGCACATCAGTTGGCTGATTCTAATGGCAGGACCATCCCACGCAGTTGGAATGCAACAAACTTAAGAAGATTTTATGTCTAGGACAGGTCCCAAATTTACTCCTTCTGTTTATTTTGTGTTTCAATTTCTATTCTCCAAATAAGATGTAATTGAACATCAGTTATAATAAAAAAGCTTAAATTTTGCATATGTGCATTTTTATTATTTTAGTATATGAGGTTACGAAAGTTTGCAAAGGACAAACTTCCTTAATCTACAGGACAGACGATCAGAACTGAGCTACAGGTCGGACTCAAAAAGTTTGCAAAGGACAATCTTCCTAAGTCTGCAGGACAAACAATCAAAACTGAGCTGCAGGTCGGACTCAGAAAGTTTGCAAAGGACAAACTTCCTAAGTCTGTAGGATAGACGATCAGAACTGAGCTGTAAGTCATACTCAGAAATTTTGCAAAGGACAAACTTCCTAAGTCTGTAGGACAGACGACCAGAACTGAGCTGTAGGTCGGACTCAGAAAAAGTTGAATTAAAATACACTAATATACCATCTGAGCCTAGAACTCACACATGGTATAGTAAGGGGGTAGGTTACCCTAGAAAGTACTGTGAAAGCAAAACAGTAAGATAAAAGCACAGCAATAAAACATAAATGTTGCATAAAAGCCCAATTAAAAGGCATATAATTGTCATAAGTACAATTTTTAAATGTTTAAGAAAAATACATGTTCAAGAATGGAGAATTACATAAAAAAAGCTTAAACGTCTATTCTATGACTCGGGAGCAAGATTCTGTTGAGCAGAAGAAGCAGCATATCCAGAAGCTTGACGAGCATACTTCACAGCCAGGTCCTCACCTGCCTGGAATTCCTTAAGCCTATTATCATAGACATCATTGGAACCAGGGTTACGCAATCCTTGATGGGGCAGATCCTTAATCACAAACTCTAGACATTGGCTCTTAGCCTCGTCTATGCCCAAGGTATAACCATGCCATAAGATTGGGGCCAGCAAAGCCATCAAAGCCCTAGAGCACTGAGCAGAACTCTTATATTCATGAACTGCTTAGCCGATCTGATCAGGAATCACAGCCTTCAGCTCTTTTTTCTCTGATCGGAGCCAGGTGATCGCTGATGACGCTTAAAATAGTATATCCTACGGCATCAACATTCTATCCATTATGAGTTAGAAATAGTTGTTTCGACCTATAATTAAGAACAATTTGAGTTGAATATCATATATCGGGTACATGAGTCGAGTAATTTGCATTTAACGTTTATTTTCCCTTATTCGGTATTATTTCGTGCGTTATTTGATTATTTTCATGATATGAAATATTGGGATGAGCATTGTGGACAATTCTGGAGCGGACTGAACGAAAGGATTGGGCCTAAGGTATTCCAGAACCTTCCAATTTTAGTCGGCAGAAAGAAGGACAAAAATACCCCCGATTAATCGGGAAGTACCGCCGACTTATCGAGAGTCCAGAATCTTCCGAAACGCGTTTTCTTAGACGATGAGTAGTTCTAGTTATTTCTAAGTCGGTTTATTTTGCTATAAATACGAGCCCTTGCCCTCAGAATTCATTGTACCTCAAAACTTACAAGTTTTATTCAATAAAAGTTCTTTATTTATGTTATGAGTTCTAGTCATGGAGTCGACGGATTCACCACCTAGGAAGAGATCCGAGGGAGATCTACACTCATCTTCGAGAGTATGATTTCTGTCTTCTCCAAGATGTAGAACTGCCGTTGTTCTATTTGACTAGTTTGTTTTAATTGTTTATTTAGTTAATTATATGGTAGTTAGTTTATTTCACCCCATGATGTGTAGATCTGATTCATTGGTGAAAAAATCATGTAATAGTGATTACGTTCTTCAGATCTGTGACGGTCTATATCGCTAGATCTGAATACCTAGTAAATTACTAGTTCATGATAATTGGCCCCAACGTTAATCGACAGATTTAATTTACATGTTAGTAGCCTGATCAACTATTTACATGTCATCATAAATTAGCATGAAGGATTGTTAGTGAAGTGTTAATTTGGACATTGTCTTGATGGATCCTTAGGAACATGATAGTCATAGTCGATAGCTGCCTAGGGAGGTTTTCGATCTTGAACCGGCAACTTTAAAACTTATTGTGTATGAACTAATACAACCAACGAAGGAGATTAGTTGCATATAGATTGTCTGATGTCCTTACAGTGGAAGTAGATAGGGTTAGGAGTTTGCACCCGTAGCTATCAATGAATTATAATTTACCAACGAGGATGATTGATGCGTGTTTTGGGGGGAATGACTAACAACTCATAATTAGACTAATACATTAGAAACTCTTGTTTGTTCCGTTTGAATTCGTATAATCTTGTTTGTTTATTGGCACCACTTTACTTCTTTCTATATTATAGTTGGTCGTAGACCCTTATTGTGACAATTCAATTTCGATTAATTTGCATTCTTACGAGTCTCTATGGGATTTGACATTGACTCGCCAGTGCTCTACTATGATGGACCTAGTCCTATTTCTAGTTAGTGCTTTACACGCGATCAAGATTTTTTAGCACCATTGCCGGGGATTCGTGTCAAGAACAATTTTTAATTCGATATTGAGCATTTGTATATTTAGTTTCTATAATTTTCGAGTCTGTTTAATAGTCCATTTATACTTGAGTCGTACAGAGTCAGATTTGTTTGAATCTGGAAAAAATCACACCCGATTAATCGAGGGTTACCCACGATTAATCGAGCATCCTGCATTGGAATCGGTTCGCTCGGTTCAAAGATCGAGTCAAGATTTTAGAGCCGGATTTTTGAGTCTACCAGGCGAGTGTAACAGCGCCGAGGCAAGTCACTAACTTTTTCATTTTCTTTTTATGTCTTGTAGTACGCTATACGGAGTTCAGCTGCCAAACTCAAAAGATTCATACTTTAGATCAAAAAGTTTGCTAGACAAAAGATAAAGGAGTCTCGAGAGAAGACTGATAGGCACACGGATGATGTGAGTTCACACGAAGGAGATCACAGCGAGAAGGAAGAAACCTTTGGAGGATATAAATAACAACATGGTGAAGAATGGACACAATAGGATAGGAAACGGAGCAGGAATTATGGTACAAAGAGATAGAAGAACTCTACAGAGTTATACAATGCCAATGATTGAGCAATTTGTGCCAGTGATTGTTCAACCAGAGAATGTGGTTGAAGTCTTTCACCCAAAGCCAAACATGATACAGATGGTGACCCATTACACTACCTTTTCATGGAGTACCAAACAAAGACCCTAGTGTACACATCACTAACTTCTTGGAGATAGTCAGCACAGTCAAACCATTAAGAGACCTGAAGACAACATTACGCTGAAATTATTTCCATTCACTCTAAAAGACAAGGCGAAGATATGGTTATTGTCTCTAGCACCAGGATCGATCCAAACTTGGACCATTCTACTGTAAAAAAATTTGAATAAGTACTACCACCTGGGAAGTCGCTATAGACGAGACAAGACATCATGAATTTCAAGCAAAAACCAGCCGAGACTTTTGAAGAAGCATGGGAAAGGTTTAAGGAAGCACAACAGAGATGCCTTCACCATGATCTCACTCTGCCCGTGAGAATGCATAGATTCTATCACGGATTGTGGCCCAGAACAAATGAGAGTTGATGCATCGAGAAATGGATGTTTTGCGTTGCTATCACCTGAAGAAGCTGAAGAAAAGTTGGAACAGATAGCACTTACAAGCCAATGGGGAACGCATCAAATTGAGAATGTAAAGGTAGCTGAATGAGTGGAGAAGATACATCTCAAAAGATTTTATACCAGTTAATGGCAATGAATGAGAAAATAGATGGCATGCAAGATCGCATTGCCAAGGTAGATAAAGTTCAAGAAGTTGAAGCAACCAACACGAAAGATATGAACTATTTAGGGAGGCAAGGAAACCCTTATGGGGGCGGATATCGTCTAGGTTCTCACGACCACACTGGCTTTCGACTAAGTGATCCTACAAGTGGAGAGAGACAAAGATAGACTGGGGGATTCATGCCTCAATTCAACAAATCAAGTGGTTGCGAAGCAGCCATGGATAAAATGTGCTCAACTGTGACTGACACGGTCAATCAACTCACAAAGTCCATGACCGAGCTGAATGCAAACATCACCATATATTGTCAGACGAAATATTCAAGACTGACCAATCAGGAAGCCTTAGTGTAGAATCTGTCGCACCAAGTGGGGAAGATCACCGAAAAAGTGTCAGCCCATCCTCCGGGAGGATCACCAAGTAACACTAAGAAGAATCCAAAGGACGTGATGCAATTATGACTAGGAGCGGAAAGGAACTGCATGGACCAATTAAACCAACTATCCTGGAAGAATCAGAAAGCGGTCAGCATCAGAACATAGCAAAATCAGGAGGAAAAGAAGGGCCGATCAATCGGGATACCAAGCCGATTAATCGGGCATCTACAGATTCAACAGACGAGCAAGCAGAATAGCAGCAGGCAGCAGGTAAGTCTCCACGAACTATAACTATTAATCCTGCTACGTTACCATATCCCCTAGGAAATATAAACCACAACATGATGATGCTCGTTATAAGAAGTTCATAGAAATGTTTAAGAAATTGCAAGTGATTATACCTTTGGTAGAAGCTCTGGCCGGGATGCCGAGTACGCAAAATTCTTGAAAGGATCAATCTCTACCAAAAGGAAGTTGTTAGACCTTGTGTTGGTCCCTTGGAAAGGCTAACACAAGTTTAGAGAGGGGGTGAATAAACTTGTCACCAAAAACTTATCTTAAGTTGTAAAGCCTCAGAGGCGAGTTTCTCTGAAACTCAAACCGACTTCCAATTGCTTATGTTCTCGTCCCCTTAACTTGTGCGGAGTTCGATTAGCTTAAGTGATTGTAAGTCAAAACCGACTTATATTCGTCTTGTTAAGCTGGCAAATGGATAATGTAATAGCCTTAAGTATGAAAACCAAGTAAGTGTATCTATTAAGAAATAAATGAATGCATAAAGTAAATAGACAAGAATTATAGAGGTTCCAGGTGGTGTAATCCTCGTCGAGTCCTCTCTTCCCGTGATGCGGAGGAAAATGCCACTAGAACTTCTTTGAGATGGCCCAATTACAAAAAGTTCCAAACTGATAGTCCTTGACTAATCCCTAGCTTCACTATCTAAACACTTGTAGAGCAGTGTAGGATTCTTTGTTCTCCAATTGTTTGAACCACTGGTCCTTGGAGGGTAGGATTGCTTCTTCACCAGCTCATCACAAACACAGTCTTCTTGACTGCACTCAACTGTCCTTCACACCTTCTTGATGTTTCACAGTCTATGCCTTTGATGAAATCAAAGTTGAGACTTTGAATCAATAACTATGATTCAATTGTGATTTGAGCTTTTCTTCTGGATGTATAATTTAAGCACGGCTCTGTATTTCTTCAAGTGTTAGATCTTGAATTTGCTTGAATGAGCTTGAGTATATTGAAGAAATTTCTTGATCTTGCAATTAAGTGCTTAGCAGGTATTCTTTTGAATTTGGCTTTTCCCCTTTTTAACTTGATCTTTTTGACTAGATAGATTCTTTTCAATTCGCTTGCTTTTTATCTTATGCCTGCACACACACCTCTCTCTGTTGTAGAGGTAGTCTATTTATAGGGTTCATTCAACATTTGTCCCGCTTGTAACGGTTATAATTTTTTCGACCGTTTCTTGTGTCGAGAACTCATCCAATGAAATTGTTTCCTTTTCAACGTTCCACTGTACTTTCAGTTGTTGGATGATTGACTTATAAAACTGAGTTTCCTTATCAGTTTTATTCTGAGTTTTCACTTGTCGGTTTCTAAGCGACTTGGAGCATTAATCAAATTTTACTCTTCTTCGAGATATCGAGACTCAGGTTTTCATCGATCATTATTGACTTAATCGAGTACACCATGATTCATTATCAACTAAGAATTCATTGTCCTTATGATTCTTAGGTCTTCATACAAGATCCATAAAGTCGATTCAGGTCACCACAATCTTGCTCGAAGTCCAACTTTCTGATCTCGACTTGTAATCTTCATAAATCGAGTTTGAACCCCTCGTTCTTCATTCTTCAATAATCGAGTCTGTGACCTCGGTTCTTCAATCTTCTAGATAAGCCAACCGAAGTCAGAACTCTCGGCGAACTTACCTTCTTGAGCTTTTACGTAGGTGTGCTCTGAGTCAGTTTCTTGTAGAATCTCAGTTAGAGTAAGTCTCAGTTTCTTCATTTCTCGTTCTAATCTAGAACTATTACCAGTGCTTGTCTGATTTAACTTATACAATTATCAGACTCTAATGAAACTTATACATTGATATCTAGACTTCTTTTTGCTTGCACTATAACAGCTAGTTATGACACTTCATCAATGGGGTTAAAGACTAATTAATAAATAAGTGATGAATCATCATCAAAATATAAATTTTATTTCCAACAATTTCCCCCTTTTTGATGATGTCAATACCCTCCCTAAAAGCAATGCAAAAAGATAAAACAAAAGGCAGTAAATAACACAGTGAACTGAGAAACTGAGAATTCATACATCAACTGAGTTACAATGCTGAATGAGTAATAAAATACAACATAAATAACTGAGTTCAATCTCCTTTTACTTGACTGGCTGTTTGTCATAATTATCTGCAACGATTCTCATTTCATCATTTGTGGCTGAATATTCAATTCCATGAATAATTGCCCAGATGTTCCATGATTGTGATAGACTGTTTTTCTTGAAAAACTTGCTTTTGAATAGAACTGCGAATGTAAAGACTGATGTCCTTAGTCTTTCATTGGTGGCTGTTCTCAGTAAAGATTGAATAAATTCAGGTTCATCCTTCTCAACTTTCTCCGAAACTTTATCTAGGGTGCCATCAGCTTCCCATTTCTTCAGCTTCTTCCAATGATGCACAAGTATCTTTTGCATGTGTAGAAAAGTTTCAAGAGCTTCTTCTTTTGATACTCCTTCTCTTTCGGTAGATTTTTGAGCAGTTGTAGAGAGCGGGAATCCAAACCAACTGTTTTGTCCGTTGGTTACGAGTACTTAACAATCAGTTCCATTTCCTCATGAGTGAACTCTCCTCTTGCTTTCTTGATTCACTCAACTTATCATTGATATTCGGCAGGTCCGTGGCATTTCAATTTGCATGAACTTTTAGGGTATCCAAACTTTCCCCCTTATTGACATCATCTTTGGTAATCAAGCTTTTGATGTAAGCATTCAAGGTTTGTTGGGTTGATGCCAATATGGTTTAAGCCACAACTGAATCTTTTATGCCCTGTTCCACTAAAAACATCCGATCGACTAGATTATTGAGAATGCCCTCCCATCTGTCTTGAGTTATATTTTTCCTTGTGGTATGCTCTCCGGCTGTTTTCTGAATCTCAAGCAGAGTGGTTTGACAGTTGTCATTCACAGTGTCCAATTTCTTTTCAAGCTTGGATCGTTCGTCTTGACTAGCTTCTAAAGATTTTAAAACTTTTCCAAACAAGCTTTTGTCGTCTTTTTGAATTCTGATTATCTCATTGTGATAATATTTAATGAGATCAGTTTGTGTAGGGACATCTTGTGAATTTCCTCATTGTTTTTCTTTGCTTTGCTTGATTCAGCCTCGGATGGTTTAGCTTGTTTGTAAAGGTGAGAGTTTTTCTCCAAATCCAAGCTGATTGTCTTTTCTCTTAGATCGCGCTTCTACTTACTTACGATCTTGATGAGTCAATAACTTTTGTGGGAGACAGATGTATTTGAGTTCATTGTCCGATTCTTCTCCGGTATATCAGCCAACGTTCTCGCTATTTCAAGCGTAGATAAATCGATGGGAGATTGATAGCCTTTTGCGCTTCTTTGTCTCTTTGAGTTTTCGGATAAACTTTCAGAACTTGAACTTCCACTGCTTTCATCAGAACTATTAGAGTCTTCATCAGTACTTAGTTCTGTTGCATTTTCCTTTTCTTGTAAGGAGGCAAGAATCCCTTTTTGTATGTCAGGATCTTCCTCAGAATCATCATCAACATTCTTCTTCGAACTTCCACCGATCAAGGTCTTCCTCCAATGACTATTTTCGATCATCGCAAATCCTTGATTTATGAATTCTTGGTATCGATTATTTCCATTAGATTTGTAATGTTGAAAAGATCGAATACCCATTTTTCAATGATTTCCATTTACATTAACCGACTCCTTTGATTATCTATAGAATCGAACTTCCAAGTTTCAGTAACTTTTCAATCGATCATAATCGACTTTCATAAGTTCTGTATATTCAGATGGAGATTTAAATGGTGTGAGAGTGTCCTCTGATTCTCTAGTGATCTCATGATCTTCTTCAGTATGAACTTCAATTTGCATTGGATCGTCAGTTTGCATAAGACTGGTTCTACTTGGTTTCTCCTCAAGCAGATGATCGGTACAAGCTGGACGCTTCTTTTTCAATGTTAGAAACTGAGATTATCGGCTCAGTTTGCAAAACTTTCACACTTGCATCTTTTTCAGCAAATTGTTTTTCACCTTGCTCAGGTTCCAATTCAACACGTTCAGATCTGGGACAGATTCTTGAGAAGTAGATTTGGATTTTGAAAGCAACATCAGCATGTTCAATGTTGTTTCATCAATCAGTCTCTCATCACTGTTTGATTCTTCATCATCAGCACGATTCTCGGTCTGCTCCTCTGAGTTA
This sequence comes from Gentiana macrophylla, assembly GCA_026214975.1. NCBI lineage: Eukaryota > Viridiplantae > Streptophyta > Magnoliopsida > Gentianales > Gentianaceae > Gentiana > Gentiana macrophylla. The sequence goes on from CM047814.1 coordinate 49,484,194, forward strand.
TAGCTTCTTTCGTAAGTTAGTTTCATAGATTTGTTCCTTGTTGACAACTTCGTTTCTTTTGTTGTTTCCATTTCTGTGGATGCATAACTGCTTCTTGAGTTTGTGGGATCTCGGTTTCCGGAACTGGGATAGATTCGGTGAGATCAGCTTCAGTTTGTCCTTCAGGTACAACATCAGCTTCAGCTTCTTGAATTGATAACATTTCTATAGGTTCCTCAATAACTGGATCAATTAAACCTTTTTCAGTTTCTTCCAACTGTTTTCTTCTTTTCTTTAAATCTTCAATCTGTGCTAGTACTTCTTCTCCGATTCTTGAGTTTATTCGATTTCTGCTTTTGTTCTTCTTGGGTTCATCGAAGTTTTTCAGCTTTCCTTTTTCCAGCTTTCTCTTCTTTGACAACAATTCTCCCATCAGCAACTGGTGTTTCTTTTCTCTTTGCAACTCCAAAATGATCAAGTATCCTTTGGACTACTAACGCAAGAGTTTTCTTGTGGTAGAATCGTCCTTTCTTCACATCGGTTTTCTTTTTGGGTACATCAATTGATTGTGCTGTCAATTGATCAAATAGATACCTTGCCCAATTGAAATCTTCTCCAAACCAAATTATATAAAGTAAATCTAGTTTTGCTCCTGAAAGATTGCTGAAGTTTCCAGCGTTTCCAATTACACAATTAGCCAGCATTTTTGAAAGAAAATTAAACTCTGGCTTGAGCAGACTCGTGCTTCCAGTCTGTGAGACAGCAGATCCTGCTTCAATTGCTATATCTCTCCATAACTTCTCCTTCTGTTCTTTAGATAGCTTAATTGCTGCTGTTCCTTCGGATTTGTCAAATCCAAAGATTTCTGCAATTAAATCTTCGGTCACTTTGATTTCTTTATTACTGACAGTGGTGACAAAGGTTTGTGTGTCTCTTCCTTCTACAATTGTTCTCCCGAATTGATAGAAGTCTCCAATGCTTTCTAAGCAAACACTTTTTAGATTGATGTTGAAGACGACTTCCATCCTTTGATTTTCGGATTTTTGTTATGATTGAATTGACTAGAGTTTGGTCAACATACTTTGCAAATATATTGATCAAGAGAAACGATCATTCGGGTTCAACACGAGTGTGATTTGAAATTTTGAAATTCGAGAGAGAAGATTCGAAATTATGCGTAAAGATTTTGTAAAAGAAAAATTCAGGTATTTATAATTAGGAGTGGGGTAGTTAAGAATTGAGTGGGACTTAAAACGTCTTGTCATAAATATTTTGAGATTGCGAAAAGGTGGGTGAGTGGATATATGAGCGGTTCGGATTGAAAAAGGACCACGTCTTTTCTTGATAACCGTGAAATTTGGATAAAAGTGAGTAAAGAAGGTACAGCGTATCAACAATTTGTATATGCTTAGTTTTGTCCTTATCTTTGAAATCAAAACTCGGTTGTGAAAACAACTCGTTTTGTGAATTATATTTCGATTCTCGGTGGTGGTGTTTTCTCTGCAAAAGCAGTGAGAATTCTTTGGTACCCATATCTTTTGGGTCCTGGCTGATTAGTTCTTGACGGCGCAATTTTATTTTTAATTTTATACCTCTCTTGACATGTTGACTGAGTGAAGTCAGTTTTCACAAACTTTTCTTGTTTTGTCATAACAGTTTTAGGTTTGTTCTGTTTGTGAAACTGAGGTGATGGTCTATTCCAATCTTCATCAGTGGGAAATAATCTTCCTTTCCCTCGAAGTCTATTATGATCTTCATTCTTGAGTGGATATGACTTGAAGATTTTTCTTACTGATTTTGAATCCATTTTTTCTTTTCTGAGTTTACGAGGTTTTTCTGTAAAATCTGTTGACTTGATTAATTTTGCCAACTGATTTTTCAGTCTTATCAGCTTGTGTGATTGGCTGTGCTGAGTATCTATCAGTTCTAATAATTTTGTCAGTTTTCTGAGTTTTTGACTGTTGAGCAGTCACAAATTTTATTGCAACTGATCCTGGTCTAAACTTAGAATTGTACTGATTGTCAAATCCTAAACCAGATCTATCTCCAAATGGTTTCCCTGGTTTGAATTGAACTTTGGGAATCGGATCAACTGATGACTTATTGTTGTTCATAACTTTTGTTGGTTCATTAGTTGGTCGAATTACCTTGGTTCAATTATTAGTCATGATTAGATTGATTTCAGCATTCAATCTCGAAATCTTAGTTTTCAATAACTTTTTCTCCTTTTTGACATTCTCATAATTTTCTTGAGTTGTCTCTAACTCCTTTATGAGTATGTCCAAGGATTTATTGAAATCGTCATTCCTTTGATTGTTTGGGACAGTGTGAGATTTGGATGTAGATGTACTTACCTCCCGATGTTTGATAGATAAGTCTTTGTTGAGGAATCATCAACGATTAAAGTCATTTTCCTTTATCAATAGCATTTGCAAGTGTAGCTCCTAGCAGTATGATTTCTTCATCACTTTCTCCTCCATGGCTTGTAGGTAGATCATTATCTGTGACTTTTGCGTTGGATGGATCTTTGGTTACCATTTCTTCTATAGAATCAGCTACCCGTAGTAATTCTCTTTCTGCTTCCTCTGAAAGATCACTTAAGGATGGGAATCCTCTTGATTCATCTTTGTCTTCATTTAAATCAATGTCTTCATCATAACTGAAGTGAGGTTCCGGATTCGTGTGTGAGCTTGTAGTGCTGAATCTTTCAAGTACTTGATCCTGAAAGTCATAGACAACATTTTGCAAATAGTCAGTCAGGGGATTGTTTAGCCAATTTCTGATTTTGGATGTATCCATTTAAAAATACTTTTTAAGATAGATACAGAAAAGGGTTTTCAACAATTAGTTTGAAATGTATCTTGGATCTCCTCCAAAAAGGAAGATTTGCTCCGATACCAATTGTTGGTCCCTTGGAAAGGCTAACACAAGTTTAGAGGGGGTGAATAAACTTGTCACCAAAAACTTATCTTAAGTTGTAAAAGCCCCAGGAACTGAGTTTCTCTGAAACTCAAACTGACTTCCAATTCAGTTATGTTCCTGTCCCTTAACTTGTGCGGAGTTCAGTTAGCTTAACTGATTGTAAGTCAAAACTGACTTATATTCAGTCTTGTTAACTGGCAGCGGATAATGTAATAGCCTTAAGTATGAAAACCAAGTAAGTGTATCTATTAAGAAATAAATGAATGCATAAAGTAAATAGACAAGAATTATAGAGGTTCCAGGTGGTGTAATCCTGTCAGTCCTCTCTTCCCCTGTGATGCGGAGGAAAATTCCACTAGAACTTCTTTGAGATGGCCCAATTACAAAAAGTTCCAAACTGATAGTCCTTGACTAATCCCTAGCTTCACTATCTAAACACTTGTAGAACAGGTAGGATTGCTGTTCTTCAATTGTTTGAACCACTGGTCCTTGGAGGGTAGGATTGCCTCTTCACCACTCATCACAAAACAGTCTTCCCATTCGCACTCAACTGTCCTTCACACCTTCTTGATGTTTCACAGTCTATGCCTTTGATGAAATCAAAGTTGAGACTTTGAATCAATAACTATGATTCAATTGTGATTTGAGCTTTTCTTCTGGATGTATAATTTAAGCACGGCTCTGTATTTCTTCAAGTGTTAGATCTTGAATTTGCTTGAATGAGCTTGAGTATATTGAAGAAATTTCTTGATCTTGCAATTAAGTGCTTAGCAGGTATTCTTTTGAATTTGGCTTTTCCCCCTTTTAACTTGATCTTTTTGACTAGATAGATTCTTTTCAATTTTCTTGCTTTTTATCTTATGCCTGCACACACACCTCTCTCTGTTGTAGAGGTAGTCTATTTATAGGGGTTCATTCAACATTTGTCCTGCTTGTAACGGTTATAATTTTTCTGACCATTCTGCTGTCTCAGTAACTCATCCAATGAAATTGTTTCCTTTTCAACATTCCACTGTACTTTCAGTTGTTGGATGACTGACTTATAAAACTGAGTTTCCTTATCAGTTTTATTCTGAGTTTTCACTTGTCAGTTTTCTAACTGACTTGGAGCATTAACTGAAATTTTACTCTTCTTCAGATATCCGTACTCCAGTTTTCATCTGATCATTATTAACTTAATCAGAGTACACCATGATTCATTATCAACTAAGAATTCATTGTCCTTATGATTCTTAGGTCTTCATACAAGATCTATAAAGTCGATTCGAGTCACCACAATCTTGCACGAAGTCCAACTTACTGATCTCGACTTGTAATCTTCATAAGCGAGTTTGAACCCTCGCTTCTTCATTCTTCAATAATCGAGTCGTGACCTCGGTTCTTCAATCTTCTAGATAAGCCAACCGAGTCAGTAACTCTCGTGAACTTACCTTCTTGAGCTTTTACGTAGGTGTGCTCTCGAGTCGTTTCTTGTAGAATCTCGATTAGAGTAAGTCTCGGTTTCTTCATTTCTCGTTCTAATCTAGAACTATTACAAATTGCTTGTCCGATTTAACTTATACAATTATCGACTCTAATGAAACTTATACATTGATATCTAGACTTCTTTTTGCTTGCACTATAACAGCTAGTTATGACACTTCATCAATGGGGTTAAAGACTGATTAATAAATAAGTGATGAATCATCATCAAAACATAAATTTTATTTCCAACACCTTGAGACTATCTGCCTTTACAAGGAATGCTTGGTAGTTCTGCAATGCAAACTGCCTCCTAAGTGTAAAGACCCTCAGAGCTTCCTCATACCTTGCACAATTGGAGGAGTATGCCTAAATAATGCATTGTGTGATCTTGGAGCAAGTGTCAATTTAATGCCACTCTCCATTTTTCATAAGTTAGGCATGAAAGAGTTAAATGATACATCTGTTACCCTACAATTGGCCGATAGGTCTATGAAGCAACCTTGTGGAGTAGTGGAGGGTGTGCTGGTGAAAGTTGATAAGTTTGTGTTCCCCGTAGACTTTGTAGTATTAGACATGGAAGCTAACCATGATGTTCCACTGATTCCAGGAAGACCTTGCCTAGCAACAAGTACAACATTGATAGATGTTCATAAGGGTGAGCTGATTCTAATGGTAAATGAGGACAGAGTAGTGTTCAATGTGATGAAAACAATGAAGTATGCACAAGATGAGGGAGAAGCATGTTACATACTAGATTCCATAGACGAGCTTGTTTTGAAATTACATGAGCAAGTGGCACTAGACCCTGAAGTACCAGTGACTTTGCTCCTGAAAGAGGATAAATGAAGTAATGAGGAAATTTGCCCTGGGTGTAGCGAAGGTCAAGTACGAGAAGTGGAGCCTACATCCTCTGTGGATATAGAAGGAACCATTCATAGACCTTCATGGCACAAGTTCTTTGACATACAATTGACTGGAAAACTATTAAGATCGTCGCTAGAAGAGCCACCAAGGAATTTAACGTTGAAACCTTTGTCATCTCACCTGAAGTACATATACCTACAAGAGGATACTCTTCCCCTCATAATTTCATCGGCACTATCACCTTTAGAGAAGGAGAAACTTTTAAGAGTATTGAGTGAGCATAAGAGAGCATTTGGGTGGACGATTGCAGATATTTGAGGAATAAGCCCATCGGTGTGTATGCATAAAATTTCTGTAAACCCAAAGAAGAAAGTAGTGGCACAACCTCAAAGGAGGCTGACACCACAATTGAAGGATGTTGTTAAGGAGGAGATTATAAAGATGTTGGAAATAGGAATCATTTTCCCAATTGCAAATAGTGAATGGGTGAGCCCGATTCATATGGTGCCCAAGAAAGGAGGATTCACTATTCAACATAATGAGTGCGATGTATTAATCCCTGTGAGGCCAATTACTGGACATTGAGTCCGCATCGATTTCAGGAAATTGAATGACGCAACTCGTAAAGATCATTTTCCCTACCATTCATTGACCAGATGTTAGAAAGGTTAAGCGGTCATGCTTTTTATTGTTTCTTAGATGGATACTCTGGTTACTACTAGATCCATATTGCCCCTGAGGACCAAGATAAAACAACTTTCACATATCCTTATGGAACTTTTGCGTACAACCGCATGCCTTTTGCTTTGTAATACACCGGCTACATTCCAAAAGTGCATGATGTCACTATTTGCGGACATGGTGGAAGACTTTCTGGATATTTCATGGATGACTTTTCTATAATTGGAGACAGCTTTGATAAATGCCTAGACAACTTGAGTAGAGTGATGAAGATGTGAACAGACCAACCTTGTACTTAATTGAGAAAAATGCCATTTCATGGTCACAGAAGGTATAGTGCTGGATCATAAGATCTCAAGGAAAGGAATGAAGGTTGATAAGGCAAAAATATAGGTAATAGAGAAATTACCCCCTCCAACAAACTTAAATACTTTGCTAGCCTTTCTTGGCCACGCAGGCTTTTATAGGAGGTTTATTAAGGATTTCTCTAAAGTTTCTAGACCCTTGATGGAATTACTTGCAAAGGATGTGCCTTTTGAATTTGGAGAAGAGTGCAAGCAAGCATTCAACATATTGAAGCAAATGCTTATAACCGCTCCAATTCTGGTAGCCCCAGATTGGAACAAACCTTTTGAGCTTATGTGTGATGCACACGACAGAGCAGCAGCACTAGGACAAAGGGAGCATAAAATCTTTAAGCCTATCTATTACGCCAGTCGTACCCTCAACAGTGCCCAAAGGAATTATACGACAACATAGAAGGAACTTTTAGCTGTTATCTTTGCATTTGACAAGTTTCGACCGTATCTGATAGGATCAAAAGTCACTATATTCACTGACCATGTAGCTCTGAAATACCTTCTAACCAAGCAAGACTTCAAACCAAGATTGTTGAGATGGATTCTACTCTTACAAGATTTTGATGTAGAGATCATGGATAAAAAGGGATCTGAGAGCCAGGTGGCTAATCACCTATCAAGATTAACTTTGCTAGAAGAGGAGCAACCGAATGAGATCAGGGAAAGCTTTCCTAATTAACAAATTTTTGCCGTCTCAATAGTAGCTCTAGTCGAATATCAGCCCCAGCAAGATACATCAAGAGTGGGCAAGGTATACCCTTGGTTTGCTAACATTGTAAAGCAGGAAGGTACCTATTACCGGAATTCACGTGTGCTGATAATAAAAAGTTCTTTACAGATCTAAAGTATTATTATTGGGATGATCCCTACCTATAAAAGATGTGCCATGATACCATTCTTAGGAGATACGTCCATGATGACGAGATTCAAAGTATTTTGAAAGAATATCATTCCGAATAAGTTGGAGATCACTATGGGCCGGACAAGACAACAACAAAGGTACTGTAGTGTGGATTCTATTGGCTGAAAATTCATAAATCTGCTTACGAGTTTACAAGAGCCTGTCATTCCTGTCAAATGACCGGTAACATTTCCAAGCGGAATGAGATGCCACTGTATAGTATCTTAGAAGTAGAGTTATTCGATGTATGGGGAATTGATTTTGTTATGCCTTTCACATTGTCAAAATCAAATCGTTACATCCTGGTAGCAGTTGATTATGTTTCCAAGTAGGTGGAGGTAGTGGCCTCACCTCCTAATGACCCCAGGGTTGTCCTGAGATTTCTTAAGAAGAACATTTCGGCAAGGTTTGGAGCACCCAGGGCCATAATTAGAGACGGAAGGAGCCATTTCTGTTATAGATTGTTTGAGAAATTGATGTTGAGATATGGGGTTAGACATAAGATTGCAGCACCATATTACCCCCAGACAAGTGGAGGTAAAGAACAGCGAGATAAAAAGGATCTTAGAGAAGACTGTGAATCCCACAAGGAAAGATTGGTCTTTGAAATTAGATGACGCTCTTTAGGAATACAGAACTGCTTACAAAACCACAATTGGGATGTCACCGTACATGATAGTGTTTGGAAAAGCACATCATCTACCAGTAGAACTCGAGCATCGAGCCCTATGGGCTACGAGGTTCATAAACATGGATGGAAGTTTAGCCGGTGAGAAGAGGTTACTATAATTGAATAAATTGGAGGAGTTTAGACTTCAAGCGTATGAGAATTCAAAGATATATATGGAAAGAACGAAGTGCATGCAAGATAACAAGATTCTCAACCTCACGTTTAAAGTTGGAGATAAGGTGCTGGTATATAATTCGCTTCTTCGTCTTTTTCCTAGGAAACTGAAGTCTGGATGGTATGGACCACAAGTAGTCACAAAAGTCTTCAATTCAGGGGCGTGGGAAGTTAGGAATGAATATGGGAAGACTTTCATAGTAAACGACCACAGGCTGAAACATTACCTAGAGCGCAAGTATGACCCTGAATTGGAAGTCTTTATGTTTGACTATCCATTATACGAATAAAGCAGTCCTATTAGTACAATCGAGCTGGCGACTATAAATTCAGAACTATTTCTAAACCTTTATTTACTGCTTTTGTTTATTTTTAGTTGTTTGAGTCAATAAAGTAGCATGACAATCGCAAGGTTTTTTCCTTCACATATATCATTGGTCATCTGACTAGAGATATATGTGGTTTTTTCCTTCACGATTCTCATGTGATACACTCATATAAGTTTTCACATCTTGCTTAGGTCAATAAAGAATAAAGTGGCTTAAACTGTTTTTGCGCATTCCTGAGGTATGTAAAACTATCGCCACCTTATTTTCTTATTGCCCTTCGCATGTTACTCACAGTTTTTGTAAGTATTTTGGAATGCAGTTAAATACTTGGAGGATGGATGACCTAGGAGCTAATGATTATGCTCCATGATTCACTATGCCGATAAATTCCAGAGCTAAGTACCTTTTTTTTTTCTTTATTATTAGTCATTGGGGACAATGTCTATAATAAGTGGGGGTAATCGAAAAAGGGAATAATTTTGAAGTTTAAAAACACTATTTTTAGCTTGCCTATTGAACATTCCGAGTAAGGAATCGGTAGAAAAGGAGCCCAAGAACGATTTCAAGTTAGCTATAGCATATTCAAATCAAAATGGAAGAATGAGCATGTGTTATGTAGCATGAAGTAGTAACTTATTAATTGTTATTCTACCGTTGCACTCAATTATTTGAGCACATAATCTAAGTGAGAAGTATTGAGATGAGATGATGAGTTGTTAGGACAAGTGAAGCAACTTGAATGCCAAAAAAGGTATACCGGGACAAAACGGGCTTGTGAGAGTGAGAGAAAAAAGAGTGAGAAATCTACCCGAAAAAAAGTAAAAAGAAAAATATATGATATAATAAAGGCAGTGAGGGAAGCAAATCGTAGAAAAATGGGCATGACCCTCGCATAAAAAAAGAAGAAACAAACAAGGACATAAGAGTAATACACGGTCCCAAGTCCGCCCGGCCCGATTAAGGTACCATGTTGTGTAACCAAGTTTGAAGGCAAGATGAGCGAGTGTATACGTGATGGGAGTCAACTTTACTGTACTTTGGTGTGCAGTTTAACCCCCATTTATCACCTTATTGGCATGTTTTGGGTAGATATAGACCGTCTTGAGAGTAATATCGAGAATTATATGCACGGGGAGTTGAAATTTCACATCGATAGTAAACTCTGCCTTTTTAGCGATGTTTACCTCATTTTCCGAGCACTTTTGTCTTGCGGAATTATGCGTGGTGTTTGTTTGTCTATGTTATTGCAGGACCTAGGTGACTCAAGGACCCGGAAGGTGATATTTTGGACTGAGAAATGTGTTCATGATACGAAAATTGAGTGAAAGTGGAAGAAAAGCCAAGTTTGGAGTGGAATCAAGCCCGACGGGCGTCCACAGTATTGACACTTCATTCAGAAAGTTATGTTTTCAGCTGGACGGGCGTCCAAAAGACCCTCAGACGGGCGTTTGGGTAGGCTCAGCCCGATTCAAGAAGCTCATTTAACACAGACGAGCGTCCAGAGTTCCAGACGGGCGTCCAGGGTTCAAAAAGCCTCAAGTCACGATTCACCAGACGGGCGTTCAGAGGAATGCGAACGCCCGTCCAATGAAGACAAAACCCTAATATCTTCATGTTTTCCAGGCGGACGGGCGTCTGACATGGACCAGACGGGCGTCCGGGACCGACAGCAGCAGATTTCGACCTAATCTATAAATACGCAGCTTATTCAGCCCCTAATCATCTTTCGCCGACTTTAGACTCTTTTTAGGCGATTTTTGTGCGGTTTTAGTGTAGTGTGATCACCCTTTGATCCCTTGATCCGATAAATTACATCCTTTGATTCTAAACACTTTTCATACCTTAGATTTACGTTTCAAGTTCAAAAGATTGTCTTTTTGGTGGATTATTTCTTCGCACTGTTTCAGATCAGATTTTTCCTCATTTATATGGTAATGAATACTTTCTCTGTTATTATTTCTAGCATGAGTTCAATTCTTATTTTGTTTATTAGCATAATTATGAGTAGCTAAATTCATGTGTAGTCGAATTATGTGAAAGCGAGCAAAAACCCTAAGGGGGATGAGATAGGGAGTTGTGTAGTGCGTAAATTATTGTTTAAACGATTAATCCACATCCTAAAACTTATTTTAACGTCTTTGAATTAGATTGATCACCTAGTTCACTGTCACACACATCGAACTTATAGATGTATTTTGCGGTGAGATGTGGGATAAGGGGTTTTAGGATCGTTGCGTAGATTCAGCCTAGTTGTTAGGTCCGAACCCAACACAGAGGTTTGTCATCGTTGTTCGAGCGACTCTAGAGCTTAATCATGTTAGGTTAATCAGTTTTCTAAAGGGAGAATTAATTAACTTCACATAGGGTGGTTAGATCGAGTTGTTCAGTCTAATCGCTAGAATTAGGAGTTGGCACCCGTGGATGTCGTCAAACTACATTGGATAGGTAGGTCGGTTAAGACACGCTCCCTATTAAGTCCTTCCTTAGGGGTAAAAGTAGCTCGTGGGATCATAGTTCGACTATACCCTTTAATACTTAGAAGTAAACTCGTTAGTACAATCTTTACTTCTACACTAGTACAATATCTCTCCACCACTATTTTGACCAGAACAAAGTTCTAAGTCGACTCTGGTACTTAGACATTACTCCCTGTGGATTCGACCTTGACAACACTATACTACTGTTGACCCAATACACTGTCGGTTAAAGTTAGCGGTTAGTTATTTTGCTATCAAGAATTTTGGCGCCGTTGCCGGGGAGTAACATTTGATATCTTGTAAGTTGACCAAAAGCTTGGGCTCAGGTCATTTTATTTTGTTTTCTTGTTGTTTCTTGTTTGTCAGTGAATGACCCGAAGCTCCAAAGAACCACTCATCGAGCCAATTGAAGAAATTGAAGCGTTTGCACGTCATAGAAATAGTCAACGCCGAGGAGAACTTCTAGTTGCTAGTCCGAACCCTTTGTTCGAAGAAGAAGGGACAGTAGAAAGCTTACCCTCATTGTCAGAATCCTCAGAGGGAATGGAGGATTCACCGAATCATAGAGATGGCAAAGAACCCTTAATCGAGCACAATGTACAAGGGCAAACCTCAGACACCACTGGTGGTAACGCAACTCTACCATTGCATACTTCACCGAGGACCCCTCTTCATGAACCGTTAAGAGAGGACGACACAGTGTTGCGTCAGTTGAGAATCCCACAGCTTAATCAGAGGACAGGGATTGGACAGTACATGGGAGGACAAAATACTCAGAATACACAAAACTTCAGACCCGAATTAGACCAAGAGATGGTAAATCGGGTACTGCAGATGCTCGAGAATCAGGGAAATCAACAGGGGTTCCAAAACCCATATAATCAGCAACCACCTATGCAGCAGTATTATCAACGCGAAGAGATTAGGATTATCACCACAGATGGCTCGGCCAGTGCAATGACCGAGGGTTTGCCGAGACTACGTCACCACTCCTCAGGAAGTTATAGGGCACAATCCGATCAGAGTGCCCCCAATTAATGCAAACAACTTGGACATCAAGAAGAATATTCTGAATATGTTGGGGGAGCATGCCTTGTTCCATGGGAAGTCAACTGAGAACCCAAACAGCTTTCTAGATCATTTTCTTCAAATTTGTGGGACAATGAGATATAATGGGGTTAGTGACGAGGCAATAAAGCTGATAGTTTTCCCGTTTGCACTGAGAGGAGCCGCTAAAGATTGGTTTGATTCATTACACAACGATTCACTACATACTTGGGCAGATGTAACGCGAGTGTTTCTGAAGGAGTATTTTCCTCCGGAGAAGATTTTGGATCTGAAAGAAGAAATCTCTTCGTTTGACGGTCTCGAGGGAGAGACCTTTAAAGAGACATATGAGAGATTCAGGGGTCTACTGAAGAGATGCCCTCCACACGGTTTTTCTACGGTGGAACAGGTTATTATATTATTCAGGGCCTTAGAGCCGATGGACCAGAATAAGCTGAATGCCGCCAGTGGCGGAGATATCATGAATCTGCCACCAGAACAAGCAATGAGACAGATTGAGAATGCGGTAGATGGAGAAGGACAATGGGGGTCAAGCAGAAAGAAGAAGAAAGCCCCCATGAAAAGTGTGAAGTCGCTAAAAGAAGAGCTTGATAGAGAGACGGCCATGCATGACAAGATGCATGAAATGGTGCTGAAGATGGACCGAATGGAGTTAGAACGGAAAAAGGCACAGCAATGCCAACTTTGTGGAGTGGACATTCTGCCATGGAATGTGCATCATCGAAAAAACCCACTTATCCCCAACAGTTGACACCTACTCCAGTACAACAACAGTCTGGAAATCAGAATGACCAACGAATGGATATCTATGCAATGGGGCAAATGAATATGAATCAGCAAGGGTTTGGCCAGCAACAGTGGAATCAGAACTTTGATAATCAGCAAGGGCCTCAAATGGATTATGGTATGGGTGATGATTCACAACAATATGATGTGAGTTATTTTGGACAAGGAAATCAGGGGAAATGGAATCAGAATCAACAGAATCAAGGTTGGAATCAGGGGCAGAATAAGAATTGGAATCGAAACAGTAATCAGAACCAAGCTACAAGATAAGGGTAGTTTTACCATCCCAATTACCATTGGAGTAACTATGTTTAAAAATGTGTTATGTGATCTAGGGGCTTCTGTGAGCCTGATTCCTAGAGGAGTGTGTGAGAAATTAGGGTTGGGTAAGTTAGAACCAACAGGGATGACCCTACAGATGGCAGATAGATCTGTTAGGAAACCTATGGGGGTAGCTGAAGATGTGTTAGTGCAGGTTGACAAGTTTGTTTTCCCCGTTGACTTCGTAGTCTTAGACATGGATGCCAATGCCCCGCTTTTGTTAGGTCGGCCTTTCTTGAACACATGAGAGACCTTGATACACGTAAAGAGGGGAGAGATCATACTACGAGTCGGGAAAGAGAGTGTGGCCATAATTGTCTATAATGCAATGAAGCATCCTGATGATGAAAAGAATGATTGTTTTTCTGTTGATGCTATATACCCTTGTATTTTGGAGCACACTAACCTGCAGGGATACCAAGAACCAATGGAAGAATGCTTGATGAAGTCAAGCACCACGTAGGATGACGATCTGAGAATGAGAGCTCAAGTATACCATTTGGAGGCAACTCATTTTGTCGACGCAAGCTGGAATAAGAATCTAGAGCTCGGTTTGACTGGCAAGCTGCCAAAGCCGTCAATCGAGGAACCACCTCGATCCGAGAGTGAAGCCACTTCCTGAGCATCTAAAGTATGTGTTTTTAGAACCTGAAGAATTACTTCCTCTTATTGTTTCATCTGCACTAACTGTTTTGCAGGAAGCTAAGTTGATCCATATTCTAAAGAAACACAAAAAGGCCTTCGGATGGAAGATGGTTGACATAAAAGGGATTAGTGCTGATATCTGCAAGCACAAGATCATCCTTGAGGAGGGTGCCAAGCCGGTTAGGCAGTTTCAGAGACGGCTGAACCCACATATGCAAGAGGTGGTGAGGAAAGATGTGGTAAAGATGCTGGAATTGGGAATAATTTTTACGATCTCGGACAGTGAGTGGGTGAGCCCCACACAAGTCGTACCCAAGAAAGGAGGCATCACAGTTGAGCTTAATGATAAAGGTGAGCCCATTCCTACTCGTTTAGTTACTGGTCACAGAGTTTGTATTGATTTCCGCATGCTAAACGATAAGACTATGAAAGATCACTTTCCCATCCCCTTTATTGATCAAATTCTAGAGCGTCTAAGTGGTCATGCTTTTTATTGCTTTTTGGATGGTTTTAGTGGTTATTATCAAATTCACATCGATATACATGACCAGGATAAGACTATTTTCACGTGTCCATATGGCACCTTTGCATTCAAAAGAATGCCGTTTGGGTTGTGTAATGCACCCGCGACATTCCAGCGATGCATGGTTGCCATCTTTCTTTGATATGATGAGCTGTTTCATGGAAGTCTTTATGGACGACTTTAGTATTTTTGGTGATACTTTTGATGAATGTTTGGCTAATATTGATAAGGTGCTTGCGCGTTGTGAGGAGACAAACTTGGTTTTAAATTGGGAAAAGTGTCACTTCATGGTAACTGAGGGGAATGTGTTAGGACATAAGGTGTCGAGGAAGGGAATAGAGGTCGATAGAGCCAAAATAGAGGCTATTTCTAATCTTCCTATGCCTACAAATCTGAAGACTCTAAGGTCATTCTTGGGTCACGCAGGTTTTTATCGTAGATTCATTCCGGGTTTTTCCCAAATTGCTAGACCTCTTACTCTTCAGTTGATGAAGGGCGCCCCCAGTGTTTTTTATGCGGCATGCCTAGATGCATTTCGAACCCTTAAGAAACTTCTTACTTCCGCCTATCTTGGTGGAACTCGATTGGTCCAAGGAGTTCAAGTGATGTGTGATGCAGTGATTATGCCGTAGAGCTGCCCTAGGTCGAAGGTAGACAAGTTGTTTCGACCCATTTACTATGCAAGCCACACCCGAACTCGGCTCAGCGTAAATACGCCACAACCGAGAAGGAACTTTTAGTCGTTGTCTTTGCTTTCGACAAAGTTCGGTCGTACTTGGTTGGGTCGAAAGTCATAGTTCACACTGACCATGCCGCGTTGCAATACCTTTTTGCCAAGAAGGATGTGAAACCACGCTTGTTGAGGTGGATCTTGCTCCTTCAAGAGTTCGACGTAGAAATTAAGAATAGAAAGGGATGTGAGAATGTAGTAGCTGACCATTTGAGTAGGATGGAGCCGGGTGAAGAGAGATGTTTTGTCAAAGTTGATATTGATGACCGTTTTCGGGATGAGCAATTGTTCGTAGTGGATACGATGCTCCCGGTTAAATGGGGAAACTTTATTCAGAGAGGGAAGAAAGGTAATCCATGGTATGCCCCTTTTGTTAATTATCACGAGTGTGGATTCGTAGATCCGGACTTTGACCAGAATCAGAAGAAGAAGTTTTATAGCGAGGTGAACCGATGTGTGTGGGAAGACCCTTTATTGTTTAGGCTATGTGCAGATGGAATCCTGAGGAGGTGTGTGGATGACAGTAAGATAGTGAGTATTCTCTCGTTCTGCCATGACAAAGAGGCCGGTGGCCACTTCGGGCGAGAGAAACGACATTGAAGGTGTTACAAAGTGGGTTCTACTGGCCCACTATCTTCAAGGATGCACATGCGTATGTTAAGACGTGTGACGCCTGTCAACGCTCCGGGAGAATTTCCAAGAGAAATGAGATGCCCCAGAATCCGATTATAGTGTGTGAGGTTTTTGACATATGGGGATTAGACTTCATGGGACCGTATCCGTCTTCTTTCGGGAATAAGTACATTCTTGTCGCCTGTGATTACGTTTCAAAGTGGGTTGAGGCAATTGCCTCGCCTACTAATGACAAACATGTAGTCATAAGGTTTCTTAAGAAATATATTCTATCCCGGTTTGGAGTACCTCGAGCGATAATAAGTGACAATGGTAGTCACTTTGCCAATAAAGGATTCGATAAGCTTTTAATGAAGTATGGGGTCACTCATAAATTAGGCACTGCCTACCACCCCCAGACTAGTGGCGAAGTAGAGGTATCCAACCAGGGAATCAAGAGAATCCTGGAGAAGACCGTCAATTCCAACCTTAAGGATTGGTCGAAGAAGTTGGATGATGCACTTTGGGCACACCGAACTGCGTTCAAGACACCCATAGGTATGTCGCCCTACATGATTGTTTTTGGCAAAGCTTGCCATCTCTCCGTAGAGGTAGAGCATAAGGCCTATTGGGCGATAAAGAATCTAAATATGGACGACGCATTGATCGGTGAGAGAAGGATGTCCCAGTTGAACGAGTTAGATGAGTTTCGCCTTCAAGCTTACGATTGTTCGGCGAAGTATAAGGAGAAGACCAAGATGCTTCATGATAAATTGATCAAACCACGTGTTTTCAACATAGGTGATGAGGTCCTTCTCTATAACACTCGCCTCCACCTGTTTCAAGGCAAACTTAAGTCGAGATGGTCAGGACCATATACGGTATTGCGAGTTTTCGACTCGGGAGCCATCGAGGTGACACATCCGAAGCATGGGATGTTCATCACGAATGGCCTTCGCCTTAAAAAGTATGAAAAGTTACCATTCGATGAGGCTCTCGAGATTGTGCATTTGACTGACCCCGAGCCTTGATAAATCTGTTCTGAGTCTCGTCATGGACTTTAAACGTTGACGTTTCTGCTATCATCACTCCACCATCACATCTTTCTATCCTCGTTTCCTCGTTCGTGCCGGTAGTATAACTTTGAAAAAACCGGCACAGTATAAGTCATTTGTTGAGCCAACGACGTAAAACAAAGGCACTCGGTGGGAGGCAACCCACCATTTTCTGAGTTTTGATTATAAATGGTGTTGGAATAAAGGTTTGAATCAAAAGGGATCAAGATTTCTGTGTTGTGCTTAGAACTGGGGTCGGACGGGCGTCCACCCTCTTCAAACGCCCGTCCATCTGAGTTGGCCTTCAGACGGGTGTCTGCCCGCTTCAGACAGACGCTTGTCCGGCGTAATCGCCAACGCTTTGTATGTGATTCTGAGAAGTCAGACGAGTGTCCGGCATGACCCAAACGCTTGTCCAGTTCTTCAATGCCCAGGAAGACGCCGGTCCGGACGAGCCGGACGCCCGTCTGCCTCCCCCTCTATAAATACCCCAGCCTCTTCAAACTTTTTCAAATCAGTTTCTAAATTCACCAAACCCGACCATTCACGCCCTTTTCACCTAAAATATTCGTTATTGATCCGATCGGAGCGATTCAAAGTCCCCCAAACACCTCTTGATCTCTTCTCTTCATTTCACACACCCAAATCCACCAACAAACATTTCTAGGCCGGATTCGAGACCTAGCAAGGGCGGTTTTCAAGGAACAAAAATCCAATACTTGGCCATTTCGTGCATCGTTCGGGGCCCTAATCACTTCTATCATCACCCTAGCACCCTTTTTGATAAGAATCTATAAGCTTTTCATGTTTTAATTTACGTTTTTTTTTTGTTCGATTTTCGAGTCGGCCCTTAAACGGACTGCAACTGATTGGGCTTATCTTTCTTTGTTCTGTTTTGTTTTTGCTTTGATGATGATCTGGGGGTGCAATTGATTGATTTTGAACGTCTTCATTACGGTTGTGGGTCGGTTTTGGTGTGGTTGATGGGTGTTGTGTTGGGAAATCCCGTTTGGACGATAATCGGGTTGTTGGTTGTGGTGTTTGGGCTTGGTTTTTGTTGTGCTTGTTTAGTGTGAGATACAATGGGGCGGACTGGTGGAAAAGAGGGGGCCTCGGGGCAGAAACTTTATGGGAAGGAGATTGCTCAGGATGCCGGTAAGAAAAAGAAAACAGTTGAACCTAGACTGGTGAATCCAAACCGAGGTGTTGAGATCAGAGAGAGGCAAAACCCCCTAGGGCAGCCCAGAGTCAAGCTAGGGTGTCCTTGAGAGATAAGTCGGAATCTGAGATGGATGATGAGCCGTTGGTGAGGAAGAGAATAGTTGAGCTTGCACCTGAGCCTAGGGTTGCACCTGAGCCTAGGGCTGCACCTGAAGCAAGGGTTGAAGGGGGTGACCCAATAGTGGAGCCGGTTAGAACCCAGAGAATAGGAACTGGAGGAACCCCGATCCCGTTTGCCCGGAGATTTGTGAATTCCAAAGCTTTAGAGGTTTATAACAAGCACTACCTCACCCATACGATGCTTAGCGAGCCTTCCATGAGTATAATGTGGACAAGAACGTGCAAAACCTAAGCGATAGGAAGTGGAAGGCCTTGATGACAACCCGGAGGTGAAAGTGAATGCAATGTTGGTGCGTGAGTTTTACGCAAACCTTTCGGAGTCAAACCTAGAAACAGGGATGGTTAAGGTTCGGGAGGTCCAAGTCCCGCTTAGTGCCAAAGTGATCAACGACAAATATGGGCTTGCACCATTCGAGGGTTTAGATTATAAAGAGGCGATAAAGGCGAAACAGGATGCGGGTGAGGACCCGTTAAAGGATCTCCGGTTGTTGGTATGCCCGGATGTACCGTGGACTCTTGGCGGCGGTGGGGTGAGAAAAGAGTTGGTCACGACAACGTGGGCGGAGGATTGGAAAGTCCAATGCCGATTTATCCAGAACCGGTTGCTACCTAAGAACAACCTGACCCATTTCCACATCGGTGATCTAGGGATGCTTTATGCCCTCAATTTTAAGTTAAATGTGGATGTGGGTCAGGCCATTTATGATGAGTTTGCCATGAACCAGAAGATCTACACCCACTGCCTGATTTGCCCTCATCTAATTTATAGCTTGTGTCAGGACACTCGTGTCCCGGAGAATAAGGAGGATCACCGGCCTAAAAATCCGCGGTTGTTGCAGCGAGAGAAAGTAAGGCCCCTGGCACAGCTCGAGCGTATGGCAAAGACAAAGAGCCCGGGATTTCGTCGTTTTGGCCCCGACTACGACACCACCAGTTCCTTCTATTTCTCCCTCCATGCGGATGAGGTTGAGCTTGGCAAACAGTTTTCGGAACTGGATGGAAGATCAGCAGCAAACAGAGAATAATATTCGACTCTCCCGATCTTGATGAGTGAGGTTCGCTTACCGAGGGATCCGGCAGCTTTTGTCCCGAGCACCATGGACTACCACTTTTCGGATGATATCGAGCAGGCCATCACGCAGATCGTGGTGGAGGATGCATCATCCTCTGACGCGGAGACAGCTGAGGCTGAGGCGGCCGAGACCGGTGCTCCCACCGATGCTCCTATGAAAGCGGTGCCACCACTTCTAGTGATCTTTGTAGCACCCGCCGCACGCGTGATTTTATTTGTTCTATCTTTGTTCCTTTCATCGTCTAGGCCCGGTCTTAGGGTTATTCATGAGCTGTTGAGTTTATTTGATACATTTGTATGTTATTTGATGTTCCTGTCGGTTGTGACTTGGTACTTTTATGATGGGTTTTGTAAGCCTTAAGGCACATTCGTACTTGTGTTTGGATTTTGGTACACATTGTGGATTATTTTTATATGTAAAACCTCTGTGGTTTTATCTTTTACGCGTAGATGTTCAGTGCTTTAACCCGTTTGGGTCGTTTATCCATCTATAGAGATCCACTGTGTGCTTTACACTTGCGTATCAAGTTTTCTAACGTGACAGGGCCGTTTTCTTGTTATTTCCCCTTCCTACCCAATATTTTGGCACGTGGACCATGTCCTGTGCGTGCTTTGCTGTGGTTGTTTTTGGTTGGTATAGGGATTGGGGTCGTGTTTTCTCATGGCTGTTACGGGATTCGATAGCGCGCTGCGCGGGTCTAAAGCTAAGTCTCTTTTTTCTATCTCATTCACACACCGTAGACGATTGCTTCATTCGATGTAGGGGTGGATACGACTTAGCTTTATTGTTTCGATTGATAAATATGCCATTAATTGTGATATGCTCGATTAATGTCCGTTTTGAGAGTTAGTTCGTGGCTTAAAATTTTAAAACTTTTCATGATTTGACACGCGTTATATGCATGTTTCTCAAGATGGATTTGGTAGATGTCTAAGTAGATGAGTAATGTATGCCGGGTGATTTTATTTTGTCACGAGACGAACCCTTTTTAATGCACGTAGACCTTGGTTGTACTTAGTCTGGTTGCTATACACACTTATACCACTAGTTTCGAGGCGAAATAGAAAGGTTGACCTAGGCCGGATATGGGATGAGAGTTATGGCGCTTCTTTGACCTAGCCAGAGCCAAATAAGCCAAAATCCAAACATTTTTCCCTCGTAACCCCTCTAAGCCTTGATAGGACGGTCTGACCACCATCCGAAATGAGCCGTTTGGTTACTTAGCCTGTATTATCCTAACCCTGAGCCTTAATTTTTTGTCACGTTCCTTTTGATCACCCTACGAGTGGACTTAATTGTTACTTTAGACACACTTGTTGAAGCAAGTGTGGGGTGGGAGATGGTGCATGTTTTGAGAGGAGTTAGTTGGTACGAGCTAATATAATGAAGGGGAGGAGCTCGAGGAATCTATTGTGAGGCTTGTTGGTTCGAGAAAAGAAGGAGAAAAAAAAATGAAAAAAAAATACAAAAAAAAAAAAAAAGAAAAGAAAAGAAAGTTTGAATAAAGTTGGGAACAAAAGTCAAAGAAGGATGTTTTGAGCAAATGAAAGTATGATGTCAAGGTTGGAATTTGTTTGTTAATGCGTACAGAAAGAATCGAAAGAATTTTGGTGTGGTTTGGTGTGGTTTCAAAGCAGGAATACATGAAATGATTAGGTTCACTCGTGTTTCTCTCTTTCTCCAGTCCCAAAAATTTCCTTTCGATTAACCCCATCCCGAGCTTGACATTATAACCCTTCAAGTCCGACTTGACCATATTTAGCCTCGGTTGCCTCGATTAGTGGAGATTCTAGCCCGGTATGAGTTGTGTGTAGTCATTTGGTCGGTATTCAAAGCCGGTGATCATTTTGAGTGTAGCCCTCGGTTTATATCACACACACTTCATTTTCGTGGTAAGATAGAGTCAAGTGGTGTACGTTCATTGTCTACTTTACTTTTGCCTTGATGTCGTGAGCGCTATGCATGTTTCGTAAAGTTGATCCCATGGTCTGTTTTAGAGCGCCTAACTTGCTCGAGGATAAGCAAAGGCTAAGTGTGGGGTGGTTGATGGGAGTCAACTTTACTGTACTTTGGTGTGCAGTTTAACCCCCATTTATCACCTTATTGGCATGTTTTAGGTAGATATAGACCGTCTTGAGAGTAATATCAAGAATTATATGCACGGGGAGTTTAAATGTCACATCGATAGTAAACTCCGCCTTTTTAGCGATGTTTACCTCATTTTCCGAGCAGTTTTGTCTTGCGGAATTACGCGTGGTGTTTGTTTGTCTATGTTATTGCAGGACCTAGGTGACTCGAGGACCCGAAAGGCGATATTTTGGACTGAGAAATGTGTTCATAATACGAAAATTGAGTGAAAGTGGAAGAAAAGCCAAGTTTGGAGTGGAATCAAGCCAGACGGGCGTTTGCCCATCCCAGACGGGCGTCCACAGTATTGATACTTCATTCAGAAAGTTATGTTTTCAGCTGGACGGGCGTCCAAAAGACCCTCAGACGGGCGTTTGGGTAGGCTCGGCCCAATTCAAGAAGCTCATTTAACACAGACGAGCGTCCAGAGTTCCAGACGGGCGTCCAGGGTTCAAAAAGCCTCAAGTCACGATTCACCAGATGGGCGTTCAGAGGAATGCGAACGCCCGTCCAATGAAGACAAAACCCTAATATCTTCATGTTTTCCAGGCGGACGGGCGTCTGACATGGACCAGACGGGCGTCCGGGACCGACAGCAGCAGATTTCGACCTAATCTATAAATACGCAGCTCATTCAGCCCCTAATCATCTTTGGACGACTTTAGACTATTTTTAGGCGATTTGTGTGCGGTTTTAATGTAGTGTGATCACCCTTTGATCCCTTGATCCGATAAATTACATCCTTTGATTCTAAACACTTTTCATAGCTTAGATTTACGTTTCAAGTTCAAAAGATTGTCTTTTTGGTGGATTATTTCTTCGCTCTGTTTCAGATCAGATTTTTCCTCATTTATATGGTAATGAATACTTTCTCTGTTATTATTTCTAGCATGAGTTCAATTCTTATTTTGTTTATTAGCATAATTATGAGTAGCTAAATTCATGTGTAGTCGAATTATGTGAAAGCGAGCAAAAACCCTAAGGGGGATGAGATAGGGAGTTGTGTAGTGCGTAAATTATTGTTTAAACGATTAATCCACATCCTAAAACTTTTTTTAACGTCTTTGAATTAGATTGATCACCTAGTTCACTGTCACACACATCGAACTTATAGATGTATTTTGCGGTGAGATGTGGGATAAGGGGTTTTAGGATCGTTGCGTAGATTTGGCCTAGTTGTTAGGTCCGAACCCAACACAGAGGTTTGTCATCGTTGTTCGAGCGACTTTAGAGCTTAATCATGTTAGGTTAATCGGTTTTCTAAAGGGAGAATTAATTAACTTCACATAGGGTGGTTAGATCGAGTTGTTCAGTCTAATCGCTAGAATTAGGAGTTGGCACCCATGGATGTCGTCAAACTACATTGGATAGGTAGGTTGGTTAAGACACGCTCCCTATTAAGTCCTTCCTTAGGGGTAAAAGTAGCTCGTGGGATCATAGTTCGACTATACCCTTTAATACTTAGAAGTAAACTCGTTAGTACAATCTTTACTTCTACACTAGTACAATATCTCTCCACCACTATTTTGACCTGAACTAAGTTCTAAGTCGACTTTGGTACTTAGACATTACTCCCTGTGGATTCGACCTTGACAACACTATACTACCGTTGACCCGATACTCTGTCGGTTAAAGTTAGCGGTTAGTTATTTTGCTATCAATACGCATGTAAGTTAAGATTGTGGAGTTAATACAACTTGATTCTCTTCACGAACGAACTATCACGAAGGATTTATCACACGACACTTTGATACATGGTAAGTAATAATTAATGGGGAGCTTATGGATTGTTTCTTGATGTGTGTTCTGCCGGAAATCTTTATTGAATGAGTGGTAGTTGATGGGGATTGCTCTTGGAGGTACATTCCGCCTTGATACTCTGATCGAGGACGAGAAAAGGGCTAGTGGGGGGTAGTTGATGACGCTTAAAATAGTATATCCTACGGCATCAACATTCTATCCATTATGAGCTAAAAATAGTTGTTTCGACCTATAATTATGAACCATTTGAGTTGAGTATCATATGTCGGGTTTGTGAGTCGAGTAGTTTGCATTTAACGTTTATTTTCCCTTATTCGGTATTATTTTGTGCATAATTTGATTATTTTCAGGATACAAAATATTGGGCTGAGCATTGTGGAAAATTCTGGAGCGAACTGAACGAAAGGATTGGGCCTAGGGTATTCCAGAACCTTCCAAGTTAAGTCGGCAGAAAGAAAAGGACAAAAATACCCCTGATTAATCGGGAAGTACCGCCGACTTATCGAGAGTCCAGAATTTTCCGAAACGCATTTTCTTGGACGAGGAGTAGTTCTAGGTCTTTCTAAGTCGGTTTATTTAGCTATAAATAAGAGGCCTCACCCTCAGAATTCATTGTACCTCAAAACTTACAAGTTTTATGCAATAAAAGTTCTTTATTTATGTTATGAGTTCTAGACACGGAGTCGACGGATTCGCCTCCTAGGAAGAGATCCAAAGGAGATCTACACTCGTCTTCGAGGGTATGATTTCTATCTTTTCCAAGATGTAGAACTGTCGTTGTTCTATTTGACTAGTATGTTTTAATTGTTTATTTTGTTTAATTATGTGGTAGTTAGATTATTTCGCCCTATGTATGTGTAGATCTGATTTGTTGGTGATGAAATCATGAAATAGTTATTGCGTTCTTCAGATCTTCAACGGTCTATATCGCTAGGTAAATTACTAGTTCATGATAATCGGCGCCAGCTACGTTAATCGACAGATTTAATTTACATGTTAATAGCCTGATCAACTATTTGCATGTCATCGTAAATTAGCATGAAGGACTGTTAGTGAGGTGTTAATTTGGACATTGTCTTGATGGATCCTTAGGAACGTGCTAGTCATAGTCGATAGCTGCCTAGGGAGGTTTTCGGTCTTAAACCGGCAACTATAAAACTTATTGCGTATTAACTAATACAACCAACGAAGGAGGTTAGTTGCATATAGATTGTCTAATTTCCTTACAGTAGAAGTAGATAAGGTTAGGAGTTTGCACTCGTAGCTATCAATGAATTATAATTTACCAACAGGGATGATTAATACGTGTTATGGGGGGAATAACAAACAACTCATAATTAGACTAACACATTAGAAACTCTTGTTTGCTCCATTTGAATTCGCATAATCTTGTTTGTTTATTGACACCACTTTACTTCTTTCTATAATATAGTTGGTCGTAGACCCTTATTGTGACAATTCAATCTCGATTAATTTGCATTCTTACGAGTCTCTGTGGAATTCGACCTTGACTCGCCAGTGCTCTACTATAATGGACCTACTCCTATTGCTAGTAAGTGCTTTGCACATGATCAATCGCCTCTTCCAGTCAGATGTTCATCAGTTGCCGTCTGAAGGTCGGAGGCAAACCACTCCCTGATCTTCTGAAGCTCGGCCTCTTAAATTGCGAGCTGCTTATTCAAAGCCAAGACGTCATGATCCCTGGACGCCAGATCATCCTTAGCCTTTTGGCGACTTGCTGTGTGAATAGCAACTCGCTGCTCCAAGGAGCCTTTCTGGGAGGAGAGGTTGTTAAACCTCTTCAGAACCTCCTTGTAAATTTTGGCACCCTGAAACAAGTATTTAAGATGTCGGTAACTCTCAGAGAAAAACTAAAAATAACCAAAGGAAGAAGTAGCTTACAGCATCGGCTGAATCAATTTTAGACATCCCAACTACGCCTTCAAAACGGGGCAAGGAACCCACCTCCAGATCGGAAGGGTCTTGGTTATCTCCCGAGGCCCTGCTCATCTTTCTCCTAGATCGGGAACGTAGTTGGAGCCTCCCTTCCGCAGCTTCATGATCGGAGCCTTCCAGAACGACCAAGCTCCCCTCACCACTTAGGTCTGCGTGCAGTAAGGGGATGGTATGCTCGTCCCCTTGAAGGCCTTCAGAAGTCTGGACGTCTTCAGTATTAACCTCAGGGTTCAAGGGTGGAACCGCAGAAGTTCCAGCATCCTAAGTTCTTTCTGAGTCCAAGATCTGCTCGTGTTTTTCGGCCTCGACCCCCTCCTCCTCGGTGGCCTCAGCAAAAATGTCAGCAAAATCAGCCACTGCAAAAGAAAGAAAAAACAAGGTCAGGACGAACACAGGATAATATGTAAGTTATGCAAAAAGCTAAGGCAAACGATAAAGTCCTACAATTAATATACTCTTCCTCAGTAAACCTCATGTACGGATTTGGCCCCGCATCAGCCAGCCGAGCAGCCTCAATCAGCTCGGAAGAATAATCTTTTTTTCTAGAAAAATACCAGAATTGGCAATATCTTCTAGCAACTTAGCCCCAACCCCTGTAGGGCATACGTCTGAGGGAATGGAGTTGGAGTTCCATGTACCTTCTCTGGATGTCCATCATGGCGAATACAGAAGAAGCGAGACTTCCAATTATGAATAGAGGACTTTCCCTTAGAAAGGATGGGGATGCCCCGCCGGTGGTCTGTTCAGAGGGGAAAGTAATACCACCCAGCGTGGTTCTTGACATTTTTGTTCAAGTTATAAGTTCGGAATAGCTTAATGGAGAACTCAGTGTCCAAACATCTACACCAGATTGCAAACCCTATGATCATCCCAACTCCATTAAGGGCTATCTGGGAAGATCCTAGGTTATAATACCTAAGTACGGCTAGGAAGGCCGGACAAAAAGGAACCCTCATCCCACATTCGAACTGCTCCTTATAAACTACACAGTACCCCTCCAACGGTTGATAGGCGTATTCGTTCGGAATAGCCGGACGGCGAGGAGCTTACCTCTCCAGATCGACCCATACTTGGTGTAGAGCCGGAGAATCTCTTCCTTGGTAAGGGAGCAATCCACTCCATGACTACCTAGGGCCGCTTTAGTGGCCATGTGGCTTTGTAAGTTCTGGAAGAAAGAGGAAAGCCCAAGAGGTGGAGGAGCACGAGGCAAGTCAATAAAGCGAGGGTCAATGACTAGGTGCTTAAACACTCTACGGTTTATCACAGGCAAAGGGGCCGGATTTTCAAGAAGAACCCTAAAATCAAAAGTTTCACTCTCAGACTCAGAATGGGATTCGAACAATAGTTCTATGGAGCTATCAGTGGTAGGACGATCCCTCATTAACTAGTAAAATCGGAACGAGGAGAGGAAAGGGAAAAGTTACATAGTTGTAAGAAATTGAAGAAGAAGGGAGAGCAAGTGGTCTTGTAGCGTCCAAGTTTGGATTTATCAGCCGAATGAATGATGCAACGGTTGATATGATGGGTTATAAACCCCAAACAAAATCTCGGGAACGATCCCACTTCAAATGCGTGGACAAAAATGCCTCGTTTCCAGGGACGGTTATGACAGCGTTATGACGGTGGGTCTGTCACGTGTCAAGGTAAGGTCCTTAGAAAAAGTTTTTGCCAAAAGAGCAGAGATCCTTTAGGTCAAATCTGACCAGACCACTAGAGCTCAGGCAGATCTAGGGGGTTTATGACGAGGGTCGGACCAACTGCTGCCACGTGTCACCCATAGAGTGGCCAAGTCATTAATGAAGAAAGTCAACAAGTCATAAAGGCCATGAGCCTCAAGTCTAGCTGAAGAAGCTGACGTTAACCCCAGGTGGGAGGTCGGCTCGGCCCATCCTAGCTACCACCACAGGTAGGCTCAGAAACAGTAGAGGTCTGGTAATGCAGTTCGGGTCGGAGATGACCTAAGGAGGCTCGACCCAGTTCGGCCAGAGCTTCTTTATCCGATATTTAAACATGTTCCTATTTTATAGGATAAACATGGAAAGAATCTTGAGATATTATGAGATTGATCCTATTATTTAAGGGCATCCATAATTATCCCTAAATCATAGGGATCCACACGTGATTATCCTTAGGGACTAGGAATACGAATCATTATAGAGCAAAGAAAGAGATAAGTCATCCCTTATATAAAAAACCCTAATGAACTACGTGAGACTTGATTCCAATACAGTCATTGGATACGTGGGAAACTTGAAAGAAATAACTCTCAGGCTCAGTCTAAAAAACATCATAAACACCATCTCTTTGTTTTATCATTCTTGAATTGTTGTCACTAAGAGAAAAATGGCCCAAATTTATTAATAGACGATTTCCAGCATCGTCAAACTGATATTCTATCTAAAAGCAACTTTATATGAACTTTAAACTATTAAACTGTTACAATTGTTTTAGTTTATATTTAGAAGCTTTATCTCTAACTGTTGACTCATCCTTTATCTTTAAGTAGATGTTTGAATTTTCCCGTGACGCTATCCATTTCTTCCATGCTTATGATCTTTTGTTTTTGCACATCTTTATCTTGAATGACTTGAGTTGAATTACCATTGTGCTTATCAAAAATTGCTGCAGATTCTTCTGATGTAGTTGATATGGAAGTTGCTCAGGCATTAGCTGATGCAGTCATTGAAGGGGCAGATGCATCTACTTCCAAAGACAATTATATGGTGGTTTATGGTGTAAGATATGAACCATAGGGTAATCAAGGTTCAATAACAAGAAGCGATCAGTGTAACAACATTATGGTGTATGTGGATAATAACTCTCCAAATTGTGATCTGTATGCTTGTACTATAACTTTTAGATATCGATGTGTATGCTTTCCTATTCTGTATATCTACTAATGTTGTATAACCACTAATCCATGTAATTTTCAATGATCAGACTAAATCCATTTTCACTTGATAATAAAAAATATCTTTGACGTCGAAAAAACACGGCAAAAACAATCAAGGGCAAAATCCGTGCGACGCACGGAACACCGCCACTAGTTAATATTATTTTTTGAAATTTGCGCAACAAAAGGATACGTAGGTAAAAAGGAAAACCCTTGTACTGATGCTGCCAAAAAATGGGCACGCCCACGTGGCACCTCTTTGGTGGCTCGACACTTGACTCAGAGGGATGAAATACTTTTGACTCCCTAGATCCGAGCCCAGGGGGCTCATCCACCCACTTTGTCACCGTTGGTTCCCGTACGACCGACCCCCACGGGGTCGGATCGTCTCAGTTTCTAGCAGGTCGAGTCATGCATCGGACTCTGGCCGATCGGCTATGATCTCCGCCAACCGCACAGGTCGGGCTAAGCCTTTGGACTTATAAAATTTCTAATTAGCAGGAGACCGGCCCTTGCTCCCGATCCCTAGGAGCCGACCCTGCCTTTTAGATTTATCCCGAGTAATAACCTTATTTATCACCTGCATAACAATCAGATAACTATCATAGAATCTGGAATAATTAAGACTCGAACATTTATCACTTAATGCTAATATTTGAATACTATAATTATCTCCTATAATCATGGAGATCACTCAATCATAATCTTCTTACTTAGGGAACACGTCAATCAGTGCCAATCATCAACACGCCACTTTAAACCCTAGGGCCCAAGCCCCTCTATAAAAAACTGTCCCTAAGGAACTACGGAGACTTGATTCCAATTGAACCATTGGATACGTAGGCAGCTGATCATCATCAAGTGCAGTCTAAACATCCTAAATCTCCGCCCTCTCTTCCATCGTTTTCTGTGTTCTTGGAGCATCCTTAGGTCATAATCAAGGAAGCGGATTTGTTTGATTACCCAGACGATTTTTTGGATCGTCAATTGGCGCTAGAAGGAGGGTCTTCTGTT
Organism: Gentiana macrophylla; assembly: GCA_026214975.1. Lineage (NCBI taxonomy): Eukaryota > Viridiplantae > Streptophyta > Magnoliopsida > Gentianales > Gentianaceae > Gentiana > Gentiana macrophylla. Next base: position 49,512,919 of record CM047814.1, read on the forward strand.
GATTGATAACCTCAGGAAAAGCTTCAAGACAAACATGGTGACTACACGACAACAGGCTGCTAATGGTAGTGGTAATGGTGCTAATAACACGTCAGAAACAGACGCTAATAATCAGAATCAGCCGCAGCAAGAAAATCTCTCTCTCAATGCAACCCATCAGGCACTAATTGATCAACTTATGGCTTTGGATGGATCCGTGAAAACTGCAATTCTCAACTGGCAAGTCTTTGTGAAATAACTCCGATGAGAAGAAAAAAGAAGGCGTTAAGAGACCCTCCTGCTGTATTGGCCGAGGAGGATGAAGAAGATGGAGACTGGGAAGGCCTGGACGAGGAAGGACCCATCCACGAAGGTTCACAAGATGTGAATCACTCAAACGGAGGCTCGTCAGGAGAAAATTCCCAAAGCCCAGAGCCAGAAGAAGAGGATGATCCCCAACGACGCGTCGCAGGAGCAGACACCTCCCCCGTAGCGTAAAAACAACAGGAAGGGAAACCGGTCGGGATCCTCAAACCCGCAAAGGCAATTGGTCGTCCCTCAGGCCATGGATGCAGCGCGCGCCGAACTCGAGGTGATAGCCGGAAGGGGATCGACGTTCCTAGCACTCGAGTCCCCTTTCTCCGAACAGATTGATAATTTTCCGCGCCCAGCAAGGTTCAAAATTCCCAAATTGGAGCCCTATGATGGAACCAAGGACCC